>BJBW01007244.1:0-50819 GCA_004320125.1 Scolopax mira
GTTCTCAACCCACCTCACTGTCCCCTCATCCAGCCCACAAGACAGCTGGTCAGTGGTCCTTTAACATCCTGCAGCTTGCGAGCAGCTCCAGTGCAGCAGAGTTACACAACTAGCAATAAGAATTTGGGGACAAAAGATTGCCAAATAGTACAAATTCTCAGCTTTGGGAGCAGCTGAGCCAAGCACAGGCTAATAAGTCTGATATCAGTGGCTGCCTTGATGCCCAAAGGGATCTCCAGGCCCACTCTGCAGAACTCAGGAAAAACATTGGTGTGATAGGTAGTGGCTTTGATTTTAAGGTCACAGTAACTGGTCAACAGAGTGTAATGGACGGAGACTCAGGTCAGTGGGACAGAGACTCAAGGCAGACATTTTGTTCAGGTTTCAGATTTTGACTCTCTAGCACCTCAGACAAAACTGAAAAAACTGACAAAAGATGCTCCAATCTTGATATTCAAGAACTGAGCACTCAATGTTAGCTAAAATCAGCATTTCTCTTTCTTGCTTGGACTGTATCAGAGACAAGACTGTAACTAGAGCAAAAAAGGATAGGAAGTGTAGAGTTGCTTTTTATATTTCATTGTTCTTCGGTACTTCTGAATGTTAACTTATTTTAATGAACAACTAGAAATTTTAAAAGCGGGTGCAAATGAATTGCCTGGCTAGGGCTAAATGGTAGATAATTCACACAGACTATACAACCTCCTACTAGTCATGCTTGATAAGCAAGACGTGATGAGTTTCTTCTGCTTCATTTCCCCTACTATTTTGACAAGAAAATGAGGGATGTGAAATGATTGGAATGTGTATACAAGAAAAGAAGAGGGAAAGACTGAAACCTTAATTACAAAGCATAGACTGACATAATACTGAATTTTTTTCTATCATGGACTTTTTTTTTAAAAAAGATATTGAAAATATTTGCTGTTTAAAAGGAGTAAAGAACATAGAAATAAAGACATAAAGAACATATAGATGACCATTTTCTGTTTACTTGGGATAGAAGTGATATCATCTCTCCCTTATACTGATTACACTGTAATGATACTGAGCCCTCATCATCAACAGATGTGTTGGCCTTAAACTCACCTTGTCTGGACTACTTTAGCCTTACTAGCCTGAACTAGAAGTTCAGAATAGGAGCAAACAATCTATCCCAAAGAATACTGTGGATTTTAAGATAGACCACCACTCATTCCCAGCAGCTTCTTGAGTTTACGTCATAAAGAGAACAGGATAAAAATTTCAAGTATTAGTGTTTTTCTGTAGAACACCTTAGCCACTAAAGGTTTTTACTGTAACTGCAAAGGTTTTTGCATTATTTATTTAACTACCAGCTCTGAGGATGTTTGAACATCATCAGTGGTGAAAGCCACTGGAAGTCAATGAGATACTCTGGGAGTTCATTAAGCTAATAATTCTATTTAGCATAATGATGTAATGGAAAAATGACACAAATACTTTACACAAATAGAAGAATGTGTAGGGATTACAATTATTTGTCTTACTAATTAAGCCTCCCATTTGGCCTCTTTGATGCAAGTTTAATTTTATAAACTCATCATGCATGTCATTCTATGAGTCTTGAAGCAGTTAAACTGGTAGACTATATATAAATTTTATGTCCTAATGGAGAACCTTACTGGGATTTTCCTCTGTGTTTGGGGATTTGGTTTTGTTTGCTGAAAATACTTTGAAACAGTGGTAGTTAATCAAATTCAAAGCCAGGTGAACGCCAGGGTTTTGGTTCAAAGGGCATTAAAATCGTAGGAAGTTTTCATGGGTGTTGTGGTTTAAGACCAAGTGACAGAATGAAGGTTAAATAGATTTAATATATACCAAATATACACAATTGTTTTAATTACCCAACTTTGCTGTTCTGTGGCAACAGACTCTTTAGGAGAACCAGTGTATTCCAGGAGGGAAGTCAAAGGGGGATCCACCATGCCATGAACCGCTGAAAAAGACTAGACCTAAGCTTTGATCCAAATTTGCTTAGGCTTAAGAACATAAACCACGTTAATAGAAATATGAGTGTTACAAAACTTCTGATCTCTCTGGTGGGTTCAATCAAATATTTTCCTAGGAACGAGACCTTGGATCACTGTGTTCAACCTCATTCCCGCCTTCAGTTTGAAATGCATATCTTTTGCATCTTCCTTTCTTAAGTTTGGAAAAGTATGTTTTGAAAACAGTCAAGCTGTTTTTCAGTGTTGTGCAGACACAATATCTACTGCACAAATGATTTTTTTTTAGGAACCTTCTTTTCCTGCTAAGTATGTGTGTAAAGACTGAAAAAAACATTGTCTTGGCAAGTGTGTCTGAACTCAGTACTCTGCCATTTTAATTATGGATTTGGTTCATGTCTTTTTAATAGAGATAGACTCACTAAGATTAAATTCAATCTATTCATGCTCCATTATGATCTATTGACAGTGCAAACTCCCTTAAGCTATGTAGTTAAACTGTGCTTGTGATGCCTGGAATTGCGGAAGAAATGTGGCTAATCCAAGATTTTCTCTTTAATCATTTCTATGCTATAAATTTTTACCTGAATATCAGACATGAAACTTCAGATGTGCACTTCAACATGCTATGTCCAATGACAGTTCATAAAAATTTACAACTGTTACTTATTACATATTTTTCTGTATAAAGAAAACTGGACCTCATATAACATCTAAGTAAGCAGGTTAAATGTGAAGACATATTCAACCACTTTACAAATTTTCATAAATATATATTCAGTCTGGACTTGACATTTACTTCTTTATATCAACTACATGATTACTGTAAACAGAAAAGTGGTACCATTTTCCAACAGTAGGAAAGCAATTCATATGAGAAAGGTAAGTATAATTTACAAGACTTCACCTTGAAATTTATGATATAAAGAAGATTATTCTTATGACCAGTTAGCAATAGTTGAAAGAATTTTGTACTACAAATTTGAAAAATTATTCTTACAAATCTGTATTATAATGTTTTATAATATCTTAACCATGTAAATCAATGGGAAAAAAATCAAATGACCAATCTATGTCTTGACAGTATTAGCTACATTCATCTTGCAGAAAATTCCTGACTACTGAATTATAACTTCTTAGCAGTAATTTATTCAGATGATTCTTTACATTTAAAAGGCAAAATTGAACTTCTTGTTACTTGGATCACATTGATCTTCTGAAAGCACAGAATTTAAATCTCTGAGACACAATTTGTTCAGTAGCATTAACACTCAATAAAAGCCCTGTGGTATTTTCTTAAGAGTAGTCTTTAGTCTACACAATGATTTAGATCATTACCTGCGGTGATTTGCCCATACATTCCTTCCCTGCAATGCTAGAGTCAGAAAATAAAAGGGAGAGATGTCAGAACAGTATTAAAAGCAAAAAGGGTTGATAACTTGATGAAGTAATTTTTGTTAGGAAAAAAAAGTTTAATAAAACTGTTTATTGCTCTGAATTATAAGTCCTAATATTCCTTGAGTATGAAAACAAATGAAATCTGTCTCTTTTTTTCTCTTTGCATAACATTTATAAAATGAAGGCTATATCAAAGTTCACATTGTTTCTCCTAAAGAAAGTAAATATACACCATTCTGATAGAAACCTAATAAAAACAGAGGATGCCACAAGGGGGGCTCTTGCTTATACCCACATATGCATATAATTTGATTACATGATATATAAGAAACCACAAATAAATAATATATATAATATATAGACAGAAAGAGAGTGTGACATATATATGCTACATTTGTAACATTTGACGTCTTGGCCTACATTTTGGTTTGAGCGTCTATGAAATTTTGACAGAAGATTTTTCTTTGAAAAAGACTTGCTTCTCTATAGAATCCCTGTTTCTGAGGATTTTATAATGTTGGGATAGATCTTTTTATTTTCATAACATATACGCACATTCTCTTTGCCAGATGAGGAATATTTTTGTCTTAGTTTCAAAGAACGATTTTAATTAACATTATCAATGGTGATAATCTTTAGTTTCTTGGCACACAAGCAAGGACTAAACTAGTGTGCACTTTGGAACTGCCAAGACCAAAGTGAGAGACACAAGGCAGACTATTGGCAGCAAAAGGTTTCCAGATTAAGAGCATTTACAGTGATTTTTACTGTCTCCAAGAGGCCAAAATTATAGTAGTTGAAGCCAGAATAATGAGCTTCCACCAGCCCTTAATGCTTTGGCTTTAGGGATGTTTTGATTTATTGAAATGCACATAAGGGAAAAAAAAAGAAGGAACTTTTAAAAATATTGCAATAATTCCAAAGCTTTCTATGTGTTCAATAGTCGTGTACATACTTCACTCCCAAGTCTCTGTGCCAAATTCCTACCAGCAGCAGCTTGTTGCTATAGAGAGAACACAACACATAAGATGGTGAACCAGGTGACAGAGTGAACTATGTACATCTGTTATCTCCAGAGACGGGAATCGCCTGTATCAACCGGGGACAAATGAGGTCGCCTAGAGTTATCCAATGCTAGAGTCTGCCAAAACCCAACACAATTTGGCTAATTCTTTCCTCCTGATACAATTATCTGTTTAGCACAAGAGTTACCATATTCATTATAAATCTGGACATCTCCTCAATCTATATTAATTATAAGGATAATATTATTTAAAACACAGAGCTCGCAGAGTCACATTGCCAGTCAGGGAAGCACATTAGCCTCAGGCTAATTGCTCAAGCAAATTGTTGTGCTTCTGTATGTTTCATTTAGATTCTCTTCACAGCATAAATAATCACTAACTTGGCCTAAGATGTCCTTTCAGTACAGGTTCCTAGGCATGCATAAAATAGGGAAAAGTTTCTGCCTTGTGGGTAAAGAAAAAGGTTTTATTTATCTTCGGTTATCTGGAATTGCAATGGTCATACCCCCAGCAGTGTCTGTGCCCTTCTATCATAAGATGGAGGCATGATAAGAATGAGGGGAAGCCAGTGTGCACACAGATATAATGGGATCTTGCTTCTTAAATCATTTGTAAATCTAAGCAGCAAATGTATCCCACTGCATAAGGATAAACAGCAAGTGATAAGCCAGCTGCAGCGAAAAAAGTACAAAGCTAATTGTATCAGCCAGAATTGATAGATTAATAAACAGAGAAAAATGTGGATATATTTTGTTCGTTTCATTGACAATCAAGCAAAGCCATTAAATTCATTAATTTTAGCCTTGCAAGGAGGATTAATCTAGATGTGTTTGGCCGAGCAGACTGATGGAGCATTTCCCCTTGCACAAGAAACAAACCAGATGATAAATCTGGATACTCAAGCTAAATATAATGCAAATAGACATAAGTAACCATTGACCTTGGTAGAGCAAATTAAAAAAAAAAAAAAGTAAACCTGGTTTGGCAATGATTTATTCCATTCCAAATGTGACAATTGGAACTTCTGTTTAGTAAAATTTTCACGTTGTTAAAGACATCAGGACTACCTCAAACTGGATTACGAAATAGGTCAGTGGTAAAGAGAAATGTGTCAGCTTTAGAAACCCATCAGGCCGTATGGGGGGAAGCGTGGGGCTCTGGAATAGGCAAATTAACACTAGCAGATTCGCTGAAATGAGACCAAATCAGATTTAATTCAGGATACATTTTCAGTGCAAAGATGTGTTAGGAAAAAGAAGTATAGCCATTTCCACCGGCAGATTTTTAATTTTGAAATAATAGTTCTTGTCTTGTCACCAGTCCCAAATGAGAACAATTTCTGTCTTCTTAGACTACTCAATGCCGTCCTAAACATACTTCCCCAAACATGACAGGTAATTGCGCAAATTAGCTGCCCTTCTTGGAAGAACTAACCTTTTCTCCAGGGTATGAAGACCCTGGTGCTGTCTCTGCTTCCATTTCACATGCCCTTGGTTAAATGACCCTTCAGCACAGGGAAGACTCATTCCAAAATGTTCGTAAAAACCCATTCAGGTTCCTTTGAAGTCTCTAGTAGTCTTTCTGCTGACTTCAAACAGCTTGGGAGGGGCTCTGCCATGGACAAACAAGGAGGAAATATAAGGCGAGCAAGGAAAATTGTGTTACAAAAATAGTATTGGTACTGATCTAAAGATTAAAAACATACACATATCACACAGCATGTGATAAAGACAAGGTGTTCCCATGTAAAAGCTGCATCATAATCCATTTTACATGCGTGGGCATCAGAGAAGGAAATTTCAGCATAATTACCAAGATTGTAGGTGGTAGATTATTGAAGCTAATGCTTCACAGCACACTGCTGAGGTAAAATTTTCCAGAAGAGTTTCATGCCAACAGACCCCCCAGAAAATTGCTACCTGATCCACCAGAGCTCATTCTGGAAGCTGTGTTCCCCCAAGGTTGCCTCTAAGACTAACATGACCTGCCCAGAAACAGCACCTCCTGGTCATGCCTGGATCTGACCTCCTACATCTGCAAGACATTTCTGTCCCACCATGTGAACTTATGTCCACAGTTGAATTAGGGACTTTCTGTCTTGGTCTCCATTTGCACATTCTGAACGTTAATATTCGATGGTACCTGCTTCTTCTGAAGATGTTAGATTAATCAGGAGGTTTCACCACAGCCACACACATCGTGCCAGATACCCTTGGCTGCTACCAGTCTGCTGGGGAGTCTTGCCCACTGCAAAATGTCTGCCCTTCTTCTTGCAGAAAACCTTCACTGTCCAAAGGAATTAGGTAACACACACACACACACAGAATGGTAAGGGATGGAAGGGACCTCTGGAGATCATCTAGTCCAATCCTCCTGCCAAAGCAGAAACCTTCTGCATGAAATCACATTTTCTTGACCAGGGTTGTTTTCTAATTCTATGGTGGTGCTTTGATAAGCAGCACCTTAGGATGCTGTTATTTTGCTTAAAAATTAAATAAAATTTTAAAAATTCCACAACTGACCTAAAAGAGCTATCTGAGGAAATAAAGGCTAACTTTGCATCGCAAACATTTTGATTAACAGGCCACAGTCACAGAATTCCAGTGCTATAAACAAGGTCCTGATGTCAGCTACAGTGTTGTTCTGATTGTCCATCTGCTCATCTTTTGATTATAATAATTACATTTTACTGCATTTTGGACCAGAAATTAGGAATGGTGGGGTTTATTACCACGCTCCAGATTATATTAGATATCGCAGCTGTTTGTGAATTGGTATGTGAAACAACCTTGCCCCCTCTCCTCCAATATCTTTTATAAATGTATCAGTTGAACTGGCAGGTGCTATGGATGGTTCAGATATAAAAGAGTTTTGCTAAGTACTACCTCCATAGACCTTTTCTATCCTTCTAAAATAAATCCTGCTCCATGCAAGCTTAAAGTCTGGAAACTACCTTGTGAGTTTGGGAGAAAGAGAGGAAAGAGAAAGGTGTTGCAGGAGATGCACAAGAGTAGATTTCCCCTTTCCACCACTACTCCTTTCCACACACACGTCCCTTATGTCTGCTCCATGCATTGCTACTATATATATAGTACATGGGTTTGAAAAATAAACCTGGAAATGCCAATGCAAAACCTGAACACTGGGAAAAACTAGCAATTTCTTTGAATTCTAATGTATCTTGAATTTCTCACGGTTATTCTCATATTACCCTTATTAATTTGAATTTGGCCAACATGTTTTTGCAGAAATAAGTCACACTTCATTTGAAGGCCTTAATCAATAATAACTGTGATAATAAAAATAATGTTATTGTTAATATTTACTGCTTATCTTGGTAGTTTGTATACTTAAATAATTATGGCTTTTGTAAAAAATGTACTTAATTTCTCATCTAAATCATTCAGCTTTAATTCCAGATCATTGACTTTCAGCATATTTTATTATTTATCTGAGCTGAAAAATATTTTTATAAAGCTATATTTATAAAGCTTTCTTCCTGAAGATATTTTTATAAACAAATCACGTGTTCTCTCACTCTTCCTTTCTAAACAAAGCAAACCCTTCTATACTTTAAGAGAAAGCCAGACCTTTCATCCCTTTTACTCCTTGCACCTCCTTATGTGCAATTTTTCATTGTCGCTCTAAAAACGTGGGTAGCTATGGGATTCAATATGTTCCTTCTGTAGGAAAAAAGCCACTTAGAGAGGTGAAGTTGTGTTTTTATTCCCTCCCTCTATAAATAAGGGTATAACACTTGACTTTTTGCTCCAACAGAACATTCTTGGTTTTATTCTTGGTTTTATTCTTGGTTACTTACCTCTTTAGAAAAGTGCATTTTACCATTACAGAAGGACAGCAGCACAACTTCTGTATTTGGGATTGGTAATGTTTATGCATCATTTTCTTTGAAAATTGTTTATCAAAACTTGTAAGTATAACTATCTTCATTATTTGCCACTCAGTGGCACCTTTGTGCAATGTGTACCTTGGTATTAATTTATATATTTTTTTAGATCTGGTCCTTGATTCCTGATCAAAATATTGACTCATGCCGCACTGAAAACCAGTCCTTGAAAGTACTCAATGGAAACTCCAGCACTAGAAACTCCATTCACCTGTTATTTCTTATTAATGACAAGGTTTGAGAGCTCCAGGTCAGCTCTCATCTCATTAACATGTGCATATCAAATGCCATTTTTCAATTTGAAGGTCATATTTTGCCCCATCACTGGAAGCGTTCTGCCCCATCCCTGGAGGGGTTCAAGGCCAGGCTGGATGGGGCTTTGAGCAGCCTGGTTTGGTGGGAGGTGTCCCTGTCCACGGCAGGGGGGTTGAAACTGGATGACCTTTAAGGTCCCTTCCAACTTTAACCATTCTATGACTCATAAAATAAAAATCAAACTGCTCACAAAGGCTTCATGTTTTAAAGAGCCTTTATTAGCTAAACTCATTATCCCAATTGAAAATTATGAGATATATATATATACTGTAAACCAGCTAAGCCATGTGTTGAGGATTTCTTTTCAGTTTCCGTGGGGGCATTTTGTTGTTGCTTTTTTCCCCCATAAGAAGTTACACTGGCTGCTATTAATAATATTCTCTCTATTTCTTTATGGATTGAATCTAGTCAAGATTTTTTCTGTTAAGGAGACTGTGACTCTCCAATCAAAATAATGCCTGGTTTGCAGGAGGAGTAAAACAGCATTTGATGCTCATGCCATGACAGGCTGTCTACAGGAAAAGATGGGGATTGTTGATTAGTGTAATATAAGCAATAACAGCCAGCAGGGCAGATTATCTTTCTAATTCACTGAACCTCCAGGAACTGGGAAAGTTAGTTCCAAACATCCTACACAACCCAGAGATTTCAAATTCACTTATCTGGGACCTTTCTCCCTGAATTTGTATGAACTCTGAATCCAAACTTGAAGTATCATCTCATCTTTGATTACAAACTTTAAACACTGGTGAATTTGCCTATTAATTTTGTCTCAACCCTATCAGTCAATTACAGCTTTTGAATGTATATGTTTAGTTGTGTTGCTATGGTTCCCTTTGTTATGCTGAGCAAAACCCCATGAAAAGAATTTGCATTTTTCTAAGAGAAATCTGTCTTTTGCTTTTCTCACCAAGAGATAATTCTTTGTGCTATTTCAGTCTCTTGCTGAGAACATTGTCTTAAAATCTCAAAGAGTTATGGCAATATATCAGATGGCAATAACAACAAAAAAAGTGATTATTCTTAAAACAAACACTATTCTTTATCAAAATGCTGTGTTGAAATGTAACAAAGATTATTTCATCAACTTAACAAAAAGAAGAAAGATCAAATAGAACTTATGACACTGTGCTTAACAACAGTTTATTATAAAGGTGCATAAAAAAGAACACCTCCAATTTATTTTTCTCCTATTTTTTCTTTAGAGATAGAAACAAGAAGAAAAGAATGAAGGTATTGGAATAGATGCAATGAAATGCAGAAACTTTTTAATTGCTTTTACTTTCATATTTCACTATTAGAAAAAAAATATCAGTCAGATATGGAATAAAACCTTCAAATGTTTTATATTTTCACCCCAAAATTGAGCAAAAAGCCAAAATAGGCTATTTTTTCTATACTAATTCTGTAAGCCAGCATTTTGTGTTACTGTCTAATGTACTTAATACTGAAATAATCTGATATAACTAAAGTGCTTAATTCATTGGTTAAGGAATAACACTTATAAAATATCTACATCTCCTGAACTAGTTGCATTTACAGAGAAAAAAAAAAAAAAAAGAAAGGAAAGGAAACAGAAGAGATATTGTAATTGAATAAAGAGATGATGCTTTGAGGAGCCATTGAAAATACAGGGATACAATTTTGCTAGGGAGCATTTTGTCAGCCTAGAATGAAAAGGCTGCACCCCAGAATCTAAATTGTGCTCGTTGCCAAGATCATGGTAAGGATGTAAAGGTATCTATATATGTTGAGGATATATCACTTGCTCCTCCTCTCAGGAAGCAGAGAGAGGACCAAATTTGGAACTGGAGCCCATAGGACACTGAGTTTTCTGTTCCTACAGCCACAGGTACTGAAGTGGTGTAGCCAATGTCATTTAAGGCACAGACACAAAATTATGGCAAATATTACCTTGATGGATAATTCCAGTAACAGTAGAGGTGCAAATGGGACTAAACCTTTGTCTTTGAGCAGGACCAAGGCTTCATTCCAGTTAATCAAAGGATGTACCATTCTTTACCTGCAGCAATGATTGTATGGCTCTTTTTTCACTTTAAGGGCTTTTATTATTTATAGTTTTACAGCATATGGGAACAGTCATAAATAGTAAATAACTCTGGCTATGTGTAGATGTTGAATAAAAGGATAGCTTCTCCTTTTCATGCTAAAAGAGAGGCAGATATAGACATATAGATATTCAGACATGGAATTAATAGAGTTGACTGACACACCCTAAGGAGTTGCATTCATTTTTTAATATTTAATCACAGTTTGACTTTACAAATTAATACACCTGTACTCTAGCAAATATTAGGTTTCCTTTGTAATAAGTTGCTTTCAGAGAAGGAATTGTATTTGCCTAAAACAATACCATAGGTAAAATTTTGTTAATACGTTTCATACCTATAGATCTCCAGTACTGTAGTAGCCCAGAATAGTGCGCCACAAGTGAGGCACATTTTTCAAGCCATGTTGAAGTCACACCTCTTCCATCCACAGTTTAATCCCTCAAATGCTCCAGCACATACTGCAGTTGCACCTAAAGGTGGTGGGAGCAACAATAGGAGGAAGAAGACAGGAAACAACCATTCTCTTTTGTTTTTCAGAGCAGAAAGGTAGAGTTTAAATTCCCTGCCTTAATGAAATGTGGATTTTCAAATGAGAGAAGCCCACTTCCACTGCATTCTCTTTCCTTCTTCCTTCCTCCCTTGGGGTGAGTGAAGCAAGAACCAGGTAATATGTTAGTGTTCCTGGTGTTAACAAGTCCTCATGCACATGTGGAGCTACAACTTCTGTCAAAGGGGAGAGAAAAGCTATTTCCTACAGGCCACCATGGAGAAGAAAGTCAACAGGCCACCACAGGGATCTCCGAAAGGAAGGGCTGAATTACTAAATGGTACTTTTTAACAATAGGGAGAAATGTACCTATTCTAAACATAATTTGGGAGATAATAGTGCATTCCAAACTGTTCAAAATAATCCTGTATAGCATCCACCTAATACCTTTGAAACTGCTTATTATTCCAGGCCTAGCCATCAAAAGATGGTGCTAGCTTCAGACACAGAATGAGAAAAGCTGATAACTAAATCAGCCATGTGAGATTTTGAAATTAATTTCCAAGACTAGACTTTTTGATTCATAACACCCACAAGCCCTAGAGTATTAGAAAGCATTGCTAGAGAGTTTGTGCCTAAGACCAATTCTCTTCTCAGAGAGCAAATCAGAGAGCACACATTCATCAGCTGAACTTTATACAAGTGTCAGAAAGAACAAACATCTACTTTATCTTCATGTGAAAGGGCATTCTTCTTCAAAAGCTTAGTCAGATGCCTGATCACAGCCAGCAATTATTCAAGGAGATAAGTCAAGATTTTGTCGTTAGTGGAGACAGTAATAGAATCGCATTGATTAATGTAATTAAGTGTAATCCAGCATTCAGACTTGCAGTCTGAGTTGGCATTAGGTATTATTCACAGTTTTATTTTGTAAGAAACTCCACACAAACATATTTTCTGAAAAAGATTAGAGGGACTTTGCCGATGGAGGTAGTGACTCTTAGTGAGATAAGATAAAAAAACATAGTTTTCATTATAAAGATAAATGCAAATGCTGAATGTATTGGAGTAAAGAAAGTTAAAAGTAATTCTATTTTCTTTGGTGTCCCTGTCATAAGCATCTAAGAAAGTCACAGGTTTTAAGAGCAGAGCAGAAAGAGCACTCAAATAATTTGTTCTGTCTTCATATTTAAAGATAGAGCAAAGCTTGCTTGTTAAAAGATAACAAGACTTGAGAATAAAAGGAGGTAAGCCACATGTCTTAAAAAACATGGCAAATTATTTTCTCCCATCCCTATGCTAAGCAGGCAGAATATTTACATTTCACTTTAATATAATCTATGTACTAGTACAGACACCTTCATTTCCCACCTCATTTAGGTCTCATTAGATGTGTGCCACCGTGGAACCAACTGCAAACTGGCTGGCCCAGGTTACGAACACCACGAGAGGCAATGTCTCCCTGCATGGTTACTACTTGGATCCTCACAAATGTTGCTTTGCTTTAATGCGAGACTGCAAATGTATGTTATGTATGATGACTTCGCTTTTACTGTTTGAGAGTAAAAGTGAAAATAATTATTAACTCAGGTAAATTCCTGTGCCTTTTCTTTTCTCCTGAACATGTAGGTCCTCAGAATCCCATTTTCATGATCTCATTTTCGTTGCACAAATAGCCAGCAGAGGATTTGTCCAAGGAGATATAAGGTTTTGCAGGATATGATTGTATCTGCAACTACAGTAATAGAAGCCCTGGGGAATGGAAGGACGTTCAACAGGACTCTCGTGTCAGTGCAGTAAGGTTTCCAGTTAAAAGCTTTTTTTCCTTTGCAAAGGTACACAACCTCTGGGAGACCTGCATGAGGCTGTGACATGGGGTGACACACTTTCCATGGCATATAAAAAGTTTTAATGGCTTAGACTGTGCTCCTAGCAGCACTTCAGCTACTCAGAAGAGTGATTTCTAGGAAACTAAAATGAAAAACACTTTGGAGATCTTCCACTGTGAAAACCTGCCTTCGTCATTATATAAATATATATATATTAATTTTTAAAATTTCCTCTGAACTGCCTTATTTTTTTTCAGTTCAATTCAAGAAGATAGAAGAGGAGCCTAAGACAACATTTTGATGAAAGTAATTCAGAAGTAATTTCTCAAGGAGTGACAAAGGGATCAGAGGTTTTTTTTAGTGACGCTTCTCTGACTTAATACTTTATTAGAGAAAAATTAATGGGAGACAATTCTGACAAAGGTCATGTAAATCAGCATTTTAAGACACGAACCAGCTATTCTAGTCACTTCAGAGGAGAAAATAAGTTACTGTCCTCTTAGATATACAGAAGAATTAGGATGGTGAAATATTAGAAGGAAAGTTCAATAATGCCAGTGTATCAAACATCAGGTCAATGGTACTTACTGGAAAGGCAGAATATGGAATCAAAATGAGTAGAATTATCCTTTTATTTCAACTAGATTTCATAAATCTTTATCACACACAAAATATCAGTGGTTAAATTTGCTGTTATAAAGAACTGGCTGAGCAGGCCTTTAAAATCCTTTTCAGCTCATGTTATTTCAGACTTCTCCTGTCTGTCTCTCCTTTCACCCCTCCCCAAGAGACAAACAGTATTATTCTGGAAGTTAGGAAAGTTCATTAAATGTATTTAAACAAATCATTCTTTGTTATTTAACCTTATGCCTGAATGACCATTACAAATCTATTACCTAGAGGAGCTATGACGAATAGATAAAAAAGACAAAATGGATTTTAAAAATTTATTTTATTTTCCTTTCATAATGATTATTATCTTTTTCACTCCCTATTCTTTTTCTGGCTATTCTTGTGCTTTCTTGTCTTTCTGTTCACTCCTGGCTACAATAATTGTAGAGAGTAATTGTAACTCACGCTCTATCAAAAACCATATGGAGTCCATGTGATGAGTAAGTTGATTAAGAAAGTGATTGCAGCAATCATTTTTGAGCATTTGTAGAATAAAAAACATACCTTCTAGAAGACTGTGCTGTGTTAGCAATGTGTATAAATGACTAGGCAGGCAGAAAAGTTGTTGAACTCATATGTGGGAGATAAAACAGAGAAAGGACTTGGATGAGTATTTACGCTGCCTGTGATTAGGATTGGCCTTCTTCCCAGTCAAAGAAATCAAATGCCTTTAATATTATTAAGAACCAATATCGTGCTGAAAAGGTAATAGATTTTGTTAACTGATCAAAGTGGATCTACATATTCAGACCTAAATGAAAGATATTTCATTTATAATTATCCCTTCTTTTCCCTAATTGCATATCCATTAATTTAGCTCTTTCTTATCACATTACTGAAAATGAGTCTGCCCATCTATTTATCATCATTTTCAAGCAATTTGGTGAGGAAAGAATGCCTAAATTCTCTTGTTTGCATTACTGGTTCATTGGGCCTTGTTTTTATCAGGAGAAAAAGGTGTTTTCACAGTGTGTCAGCTGAAATGGAGCAACTAATCCTAGTGAAGGAAAAGTGACCTTGTAGCTGCACTGTGACTTAGCATAATGTAGTAAAGAATGACAGGAAACCAAGAATATACCATGAGCAGGTCTCCTGGTAAGAAGTACTTGTTATACCTATGTTATCCCATACTTTTCAGTGGCCATCATTAACCCCTGGTGGTTTTGTCTTAGATCACAACTGTGTCCACCATAGCAAATAAATAAAATACCTAGAATGAAATAGAGCAAGAAAATGTATTTTCTCTGATACTAGAAGATGCCCCATGAAGGCCTTAGTTCTGTTAACCAGCTAGCTGTCTCCTCTTCAGATTGGTTCTCATACTGCAGAAAGGTTTCATACTGTGATTTCTTTTTTCCATTTTGAACCTTTGTCTGAAGTGTTAAATTTTCAAAACTGAAATAATGAAGTCTGAGATATCAGCATCAATGCATTGAAGTAACTTGTCAGATCATTTTGTACCTGTGTATTATCTTTATGAGACTATCATGGCCACAGATGACACCATCCACCAACTTTGGACTGAATGATTTCAACACAGTGGCTGCACAGAAAACAACCTCCTATCGACAGCTTGGTAGCTAGAAACTTTCGTTATCACAGTAATTAGGCTATCATTTGTATAATATGTTATTTAATTAGTCAATTGAATTTTGCTGAACCTTAAAAATAATTCTCTCTTTATCATACTCTCTACTTAAGCAACAGGAAACAACTGTTGCAGTGTTCTTGCTAGCATATGCTACATACTTTAATAATAATCATTTCCTGACACTTTTGCTTAGCACAATTTTTTCCTCTAACACAGAAGAGTGTTCAGGGAAGGATGACTAGAAGCTATAACCTATCATTTATGGCTTGCTCTGCTGGGAGTAGATTTTAGCTGGCCCTAAGGCTATTACAGGTAAGAACTGGGAGGATGCAACTACACTGTCTTTCTGTGCTGGATCCTTCCTTCAGTGTGAATGGCAGTGCAGGAATGACACCTAAAACAGCTTTAAGCCGCTTTTTCACTTGAAGCGGCTTTCTTCTATTTTTTACAGCGTCAAAGCAGTGAGCTAAAATGGAAAAGAGACCTTACAATACACTGTCCAAAGATGATCAGCTAGCAATTAGCTAGCTGCCTGGCAAGTCTTTTCTAGGCAGACACAGGTACAAGACCAATCAATTTGTTCTACCTAAATAACCAGTGACTTTGCAACTTGCAGTGATAGCGAGCAGCTGCCACTGAGACAGGATCTGGAGCTTTCAGCCAAGGCACACAAGGCTTACCTCCAATTCATGTGCTGAACCTGCCTCTCCAAGGGCTATCCTCAGCTGTACCTTTCTGTATCCCCAGGAAGCTGCTGTAGAAAATGCCTGGGTATTCCCTGGAGCATGAGTCCTTGAGTTTAGATTGGGTGATTTTCATTATCCATGTACTGAGACAAGCCAATATCCCCAGTGCTACAGTCCACACCCTTAATTACCTTAGGATAATTAAGGAATCATGTGATTTGAGCCCAATCAGCAAGTTTCCTTCCTTCCCACCCTTTCCTTAAAGGACTAGATTTTTTTTCCAGCAACTTCCATGGTTTCCCTCTGGTTTCTTTAATTTCTTTCTCTTTGACATTTTTGTGTCTGTTTTCTATCATAAAAGCTCCCCTTACTCCTTGCAGGACTTGCTTTCTAACTGCAGGTTTCTTGCCTGATCCACAAGCGTCAATCATGAGGAGCATTTTATTTCCCAGCATTACCCAGTGTCTTTCAGGAGACGAAGCCTCCAGAGAGTGCCACAGAAGCCAAGCAGCATCACCTAGAAATGAGCAACCTTCCTTCTTGCTTCTCAGCTAGACCTTTTTCACAGGAAAACAATATACAGTAAATTGAAAACAAATAAAGCTGTTACAGCAGCTGCCAGAAGGAGTCCCACAGGTGCTGCACGGTTCTTTCACTGAGCCATCATCTCTTAGTGCAGCTGTCTTCCTTGAAGCTATGAGAGCTTCTCTACGGCCAAAAGGTATGTGTGACAGCAGCCTACTCACAAGCATAATGCGTAGCTTTGCCTTCCCCTCACAGAGCTCCTGGCTTCCCAGTTTCCTGCTTCCTCTTCCCCCTGCAGTGCCTTGTCTCCCAGCTAAAAGATCCTGAGTCATCTGCCTACCCCAGCTTCTCCTGTGTGTCCTCTCACATCCCCATTACCATATGACAGTTTCTTGGCACCTCCCCACACTCCACAGCTAGTCTGTCTTCTAACACCTACTCCACTTGAGGTAACACTAGCAAGTAAATTAATCATTTTCTCTCTCCTCCTTCTTCTCCCATTCGCTCTCGTCATTTATTCAAAGGCGAAGGTGGTCACAAACAGATTGTCACCTTTGCTCCAAAGGGTAAGTCTTGTTTCAGATTTAGGATCCACCACCCAGTACAGTGTGCAGAAACTGATAGTTGTCCACACCCTGCTAGGGCTACTGGCTTCCCTGGCAGCCTTACTTTAGAAAAAGTAAAGCAACTGGGACTCAGATTGAAAATAAGATAGGAGAGTATCCTGTGCACGTTAATCAGAAATCTAACTGGAGAATTAACAAACAATCTCCTTATGAATCCCCAGAGAAAGTGGTAGGTTGGTAGGGCATAAAAGTGAAAAAGATTTCGATGTTAAAACTAACCTCATAGGTTTCAACTCCTTCTAATTAGTACCCATCCTGGTGGTTTCCTCATTTTTAAAACTTAAAGTATGGTGCTTAGAGAGTATTTCCTCTCAAGTAAGATCATCCTTTTGTGTTTGGCTTGCAGAATTCCAGCCACTTCATGAGTGGTGGGCTGAGCCATTGTTACTTACAGTTAGTCACATTGCTCTGGACACACCAAAAGAGCACTTTTTTGTCCATGGAAGAGAATTTTTCTCTTTTTGCAAAGTTGATTCTTCAGCTTCATTTTTTCATCCTGAGAAGCTTAAGTCTTCTTGGTATTTATATTGACAAAACATCATTAGTATAATAAAATAGTTGGCTTTAAGAACAGAGCTAGAAGATTAATTATTTGAGAGAGAAATATATATTTGGATTCCTATTTGGTCAATTCCAAGCACACAAATCCCTTGGAAATCCTGCATCAAAACATTATATTTTATGCAGAGCCAGAATATCTGCCAAGGACTAGAACAAGGTAACGATTCTGCTTAAAAGTACTGTGTTGAAAACTTCTGAACAAATGAGGTTTGAGGTTGCATATTATGAAATAGTATTCTGGGCAAGCAAATTGGCAAAAGTTTGAGAGGCCAGTCATTAGGGGATTAAGTAAATTCAAATTCCATTCAGCTGTGTCAACAAAGAGTCTAATCCATTGTGGCTTACTACCAAAATTTGAAATTCACACCCTCGGAGAGAAAAGCCTTAATTAGGAAAGCTACCACACTATGTACTAATCAACCCTCTTCTTGGCAGTCATTACAGATACGCCGACAGCTGAATGAACATGAAGTCTGGGAACCAGGCAGCTGCTGACAGTTATTGGAAATAGGAGGCCCACCTCAGACAAATTATTTATTATACAGTCTAGGTATCGAATATTGTCATTGGGGAAGAGGCACAGTGCTGGACTAAGACTAATGATTAGACTTCTGATTTTTCCCCTTCTTTTTCACAGCTGGATGAAACAGTTTTAGAGAGAGGGAAGGAGTTAATCAAGCAACACACTTTTTGTCAGTTTATCAAAAATAGTTTCAAATAAGAGCTAAGATGCATCATTCTAAGTATTGTATTCTAAGATTGTATTTATCATGCTGAGATAGGGAAAAAAAGAAAATAAAAAAGAAAATATTTCACACCAGAAAAGAAAAGTAAACTAATGCCTATATAATTCAATGATACATCTACTTGTCTGATGAGTACAGGAGACAGTAAGTCTGAGCTTATAAAATGTTCTTTTAGAACTAAACCATAAGATGGGTAAAATTCAGGCTCTCAAACTTCATGGTTATTGTGCCACTGAGGGTAAACCACTGAGGGTCATAGAGTATACAGAAGGCAAATATTTTATATAACAGCATTTACAGAGAAGAGTAAGAGTTACAAAGTAGATATTTTGAGTAGGATGTAATAAAAACATTTTTCTAACATTGCATCCAGACTTCATAAATAGATACCATGACATTATTTCTATTAGCATTAGTTTCATTATGCTAATGCCTAAAACACCAATAAAGAGTGGACAACTTTAAAGGTACTGTATGTACATGTTTCCAGGATAAATCGACAAGCCAGTGAAAGAAGAGGAAATTAAATGGAGGAACATTTATCTTCAAGCACATCATGGCCAGGAAGAGACTGCAACGCTGTGATTGTCATGTCTGTGTCCATCACGCTGGACCAGTGAACACCTTAGCAGGGTCCTGCACTGTCACACACCTAAACCTGCCTGAGACTGGATACGTGATGAGGGGAATGCAGTTATAAAGCACATAGAGCCAAAGTATAACTATTTTAAATTAACATCTCTCATAATTCTATGAATCCATGATTCTATGATTAGATTTACTGTGGATTGTAATTTTACCAGGACCATACTCTTAGTGTTAATTCTTATCAGCACTTGTGTGTGTGTGTGTGTGTGTGTGTGTGTGTGTGTTAAGGGCATGGTCTCGACTCTTGTCATGAGCCAAGAGTCGGGAAAGGAAGCCTGTGACTGTCAGGTGTCCATATATAAGGGAGTCAGGGGAGGTGTGGCGTATCCATCTGCAGTTTCCAATCTGTGCATAACACAATATATGGATATCTGTAGGGAGTGTAAGGGCTTCTCACCCTGCCCACACAGCCCTGGGAGGGCCAGCATATCTTGAGTGCCTGAGTGCCCTGAGCAGAAGCCAAAGTGCTCAGATGGTGGCCACGATGGGGCACGTACTGTGGTTACCAGTGTTTCCAAGGCTAGGCTGTTTTTTGGGGGCAAGGTCAGTCTGGCTCCATCAGCACAAAAGGCGTTTTCATGCACCAGGAGTCTGATGCTTCTCAGTCCTTTTTGGGGCCTCAGAACTAGGCAGTTTTTGAACTGGAAAGAAGATATTGAGATAGCTTTTGCTCTCTGCAACAGCCTGAGAGTTATTCCAGGCATGATCTGCCCTTAAAATTTCCATTATCTGCTCAGGGTGAAGTAGCAGTGTCCTATCTCAGTAAAGCTTTTAAAACAAATATGAGGTCTCCTCTGTCAATACAGGATGCTGGGATTTATTTTTAAAAGTAAATAATAGTGTTTCATGGTCCTTTTACCTACTTTCTCAGCTACTTTCCCCTCTCTCTGCTTACTTCTAATAAAGTGTTCATCCAAATCACAGTAAGGGTCCTACCATAAAGACCTACCATTCTTTTTTAAGATAATGACAAAAAAGAGAAGTTTCCTTTTTACTGAAACTCCACGGATGTGGTGATTGTTTTAGAGACCAGCCTCAATGTTGCTGTATTCTTTCTTCCTGAAAGGCATACCGGTGCTGTACGGAGATGTCTGTATTATAATACGCTTTCCAATGTTCAAGTCTGGCTGAATGTCCTACCTATATCTTGGCTTCAAGTCAGCACACTACCCTGGCACATGCTACATTCCCCAGCCCATCACAGACACTAGTCTGTAGACAGGAAAAAAAAGTAAAAAACAGGAATTTGCTTTCCTAAGCACCATAAACGTTCTGTAGGTAAAGTTAGTACCGCATAGTCTGTGTAGTCTCATATATTACCTCTTAAGACTTAAGAGGTTGGTCTCAGATGTCTCCTTTCCCCACTCCATAAAACTATAATCTTATGAGGACCATTGATTTTTCAAGTTAATGTTCCATCTTCAGCTCCCACCATGGAGATAGTAGTTTTATTTTGTTATTTGCACCATGGAGTTTTTCCAGAAGGAACAACACTAACACTGCCACAGGAATGGGGAAGGAGAAGAAAAGCAAAATGTTATTTATCACCATAGCCTGAGGGCGTAAAAACAGACTGAGAATATCTTATTCCTCCTTTTTTCTTTTAAGGCATTTCTATCATGATATTACTATATGAAAGATTAATTTCTGGCTTTGGGGTTTTTTCCTTTCTCTTGTGAAACTGAAAAACTCACTGAATTTAAATAGGAAGAGAAAAAAATGTCTCACTTAACTGCTCTAGCACCAACGGCAGCATATGAAATCGTCCAGATGTTTCTCATGGCATGAACTGCCAGAATCCCTGATAGAACTGAAAATCCTTGTGTGTGCATGGCATTGTAATACACAATTAGATGTGCCTGCTGACCTCTCTGTTCGTGCCACACTGTACCTATAGAAAGATGTTCTGCCACCAGGAAGATGTAGGAATACTCATATGGCATTTACCTGTTCAAGTCCCCTCTACCCCGGGAAAATACAATGTAGTCCTTGAAGTACATGTCCACTTACCCCTGGACTGTAAGTCCCAGGATGAAACCAAGTCATGTTTCCAGAGTAATGTCTCCTCTTTTTGGGAAACTTTATGAGCTTGTTCTCTGATATCTTCCTGTTGTCTTTTGTTAATTCCTGTTATTTCCCCATCCCGTGTCAGAGGAACTCCTCCTTCTGGGTGAACACATTGCTGCAGTGCCCAGGTAGGAGTATGTATCATGCCCACCTTGTTGTGCATGGTAAGTAGCTATGGAATTGCATAGGATTGATCAAGCTGTCTTTTCCAGCCAGAGAAGGGGGCTATTATTTAGGGCAGTCAGGGAAGTTCTCTGGGATACTCAAACTCTTCTGCTTACAGCCCTGTTCTAAAAGAGGTTATGTCTTTCTCTCCTGGCAGAACACCATTATTTGCAGATTATGGGCTTGTTCTGTTATTGAGTCTTGAAAAGAAGGAAGATTTTCCGCCTTTGTTTTTGCAACAGATATGATGTTTATGATGAGAAAGAAGGAATATGTGCAGAAACCAGACCGTGGTCATTAGTGACTGCCCAACCAACATCTTTCCTGTACAAACATCGAGGCATTCAGGCTGCTCATCACTTGGGATGAGGGCACAGACATCTACAGCACAACACACTCTGTAGAAGGTGAATTACACATCTGTGCTAGGAAGAGTGGATTGCAATTAAAATGAGCACCGATTCTGGAAGCTGTGCCCAGCCTGTATTTGGGAGAATACTTACAACCAGATGAAGCACATTACTAAAATTTACATTAAATTTATTTACTTTACATTAATATTTAATATCTTCAATGATGTACATGAAGACTAACACTGATCCAGTTTTGTGGTCTTTTGTCAAATCCATTTTCCTGATGAGTTCTGTGCTGTCAGCTGTCCCCACATCTGACCAATGCCATAAGGTAACACACTCTCTGAAGGGTAGAGAAACCTTCAGCAAGCCTACATGGGTGTCTATTCAGCAGTACCAGATATGTGAATTACTCTGTTTCTCTGCTATGTGTTTATAGCTTGTGAGGATTTTGTATCTTTCTAAACCTATTTGCCTCTTAGCAAAGAGAGCACAAAACAAATGCACTGCACAATCAGCATTCTCCCAGTGTTTACTCCACCCATAGTATTTTCAGCTCACTTGTCATGCTTTACTTGCGATATTTTTGAAAGCACAGGAGAATTAAAAAGTGACAGACTTGACATTTTATCTTGCTCTTTATGAGCACTGTGCACAGACATCGATCCAACAAGATTTCATAAAAGGCAATTTACAAAAAAAAAGAGAAAGATTTTAATCTATTTGACATGACTCAAGGGTGTAGTCAACAGCAATATCTGCTGTGCACGTTTTTGCTTCATTAAAAAGAGAAACTAATTTTGCATTAAAACCTTCTCTTGGTTCTGCCATTGTCAAAGATCTGGGAACAAGCTGAAGGGTTCTGATGTGCCGTGGCTTCTCTTCTGCTGTGTCTGATACAAGACTGTCAGAAAATATTTTTATTTTCACTTGACAGACTGATGGAATAACAGTGTTTACTTTCTGCCTTTCAGTAAATTACTACTTTGTGCTTGTTCATATCAGTATCTTTCACATGAAATAAAAACCATATGTAATTTAGGTAAATATAAAGGGGATTGTCTAGTAAAAATTCTCTGTACACAAGGGCAGATCCTTTAAAACTTGATCTTTTGATCGCTGCACAGGGACTGTCAAAAGTTCCCCAGATCCAAAGGTGATGCCAGAGAGTTTGAATTGAGCAGTTTGGGTTCTTCTGCTCAAAACCAGAAAATCTCTGGCATTAAATACAAAATCTGTTTTTTCTCTGCTTTTTGCTTAGATTCAAACAGGACTGTAATTCTTCTTAATAGATTTTAAATTAGTTTTTTTTCACATAAATTTTGACATTTTCAAGGAAAAAAAAAATGTTGGGATTTTCAATATGAATTCTTTTTTGGGGAAGAATTTCCATTTTTCAGACTATCCTAGTATGAACCATCACTCAGGACACCTGAGTTTGGTTTTCAGTTGTTCTTTGTTGGGTTTGTGCTTCTGTGGGAATTATAGAGGCTAAATGAGATGGATAAATGGATTTTTAACAGGCTTATTGCAATGAACACTTGCCAACATGTTCTCAGCTTGAAAAATAAAGCTCTTAAGATTTAATTTTAGCAGCCTTTCTCCAAAAGTAAAATTTAATTAGAACCCAATTATACTGAAATTGAAGTAGTACTGAGGTATTGCAATGAATACGCTGCCCCATATGGTCGTATTTATAATATATAAGCACTTTGAAGAACTATCCTATTGTCCTCTCTTTATTCAAATACATTTCCTCTTAATATCAATAAGAATTTTATGGCTAATTTGCACATATTTGAGAAAATTCTTAAATATGTTAATATAAGAATCTTTATCCTATATTTACAATGGCTTTACAATGCCAAGAGTAAAAATGCATAAATTCATGTGAAATGTCAGAACCCTAAAGTTCCTGTTGGAAAAGTAAAGAGGAAAGTAAGTGAATCTTTTAGAAACATCAGTATCACCTTAATTCTTTAATACAGAAAACCCTTCCTTAAAAATTCAGAGTAAATTTTCCTATTTATACCCACTTACACCAATGTGATCCCACAATAATGCTTCTGAAATTATGATTTGCAGCTATTCCTGAGGTAAAATTAACAAATATCTCCAGGCTATATGGCAAACCATAACATAAAAGTTTTAAAAAATAAATAAAAAAAATTGCAGAGGTATTTTGCCAGACCGTTTTCTTACCCTCTATCATTGTTCTGTCAGTGAATTCCTGACACTTTTAAAGGACTTGTATCTGAGATTACTATTTAATTACATGACCAAAACCTAGAGCAGGAAGCATTTTCATGCACTGGAAGAGGCTGCCGAGAGACGTGGTGGAGTCTCCATCTCTGGAGACGTTCAAAACCTGCCTGTGCAACCTGCCCTAGGTGGACCTCATATTGTGATTCTGTGATCATAAAACATCTTTACATCTTCGAAAAGGAGTTGAGAAATTGAACAACTCCCAAGCACGTACTTGTCCATTTGGGAATCTCGCAGGCTGCAATCATCAGCACATTGGCCCTCCTGTACACACTGTGTAAAGGGACCATTTCCTCTCCTCCGCACGTAGTCCCAGTTCTCTATTGCATTTGTGGGCAAAAAAGCCAAACTGTGAACTTGCATCCGCTCAGGTTTTAATAGCCTTATATAGAAATAAGTCTTTATTAGTTGCTTTTCTTGTCAGGCGCTGCTGAATCCTGTCCAGGTATAAGCTGATTTGAAGCTTTGATGTTTAATTGAATGTGTTCTTGAGCCTGTTCTTAGTATTGGCCAGTAGACAGGAAAATGCAGCCTGATTTCTTGTGATACAAGCTGTCAGGGTGACCCAGACACTTTGTTTCAATAAAGGTTAAACCTACAAAAACTCACTCTTCCTCTGTGAATCAAGAAAACTGTAGTAAAAAAGGACATTATTTAAGCAGCAAAGCAAACCCCTCCAAAATTAGGAAATGCTGGATATACAGTGACTGTTGCTATCTTTAGCTTCTGCCCCATGCAATGAATAAAGAGGAGTCCAGTGGGAGTGGAAGAGTTTGTGGTCCTAGAAGTAATGACAACCTCAATGATGTCTCACTCAAAAAACAAGTGAGAAACACCAGTGATTTTAGCTTTTCCTTCTTTTCCAGGGCTCAGGTCCATGAGCTGAGCCAGGCTATTAGAGCAACCACAATATAATGTTAAATGGAGGCGCAGGAGACCATACGGATCCCTGGGGCTTCAGAGGTGTTTTAGGACAATGCCATTCCTTCCTTCACTGAGTGGAGTGCTGCTACAGTCCCCAGCATTTCTTCTCTGAATCTGTAGGAAAGTGATGAAAATGATGAAAGGTGCCAAATACTTGTGTCTTTGTCTAGAGAGGAAATGAAACCGAACAGTGCCTAGACGTGGGAGAAGCATTTAACTAAGCTGGTGCACAAGTAATATTTACCATTGCTGGCATTCTTTCCTACAGATACCTCTCCTGCTGCTGATGGCTCCATTCTCTGCAGCTATGGGATAAGCTCAGAGAAGCTGTTGTAGACTCACGAGTCCACTCAAAGATGTGCTGTGCTTTTGTGAAATGGCTGCACCGTTACAGAAATTAGGTAACTCTTCTCTCAGACTCACAAAGCTGCTGGGGGCTTGGGCAGCGTTTAGTTTGAGGCATTGGGATGCTTGAAAATAAGGGTGCTTTGTCATTTTAGCACTTTGGTAGTGCTTTGAGAGATCATATTGATTTTATCTCATTGTCTAGAGATCATCTACCCCTAGCTCTAAGTATAACTCCAGACTCTCACAACTCTCAAAATACATACAGTCCTGGGTTATGTATAAGTTAAGTCCAGAATGCAGTCCCCAGCTCAGCCCGGGCAAAAAGCTGTGCACAGCTGTGCAGAGCACTGTAAAAAAGGCTGAGAGAGTACCTGCTGCTGGGAATAGGGATGCTCTGACAGCAACAGTCATGGCACTCAGGCCAGCAAACTGCAAAGAGTTTCAGGAGCAGGAGACAAATCTCAACATGTGCTGGTAGGTTTGCGGCATGGGGTTTGAAGTGAGAGGAGTGACAGTCACAATGCATGGAGAAAAGGCAAAAGGGGCTCTCAGGAACTCACCTTTTATGCCTAAAATATATATAACATTTTTATTAGCAGTTCAGACGAACCACAGTCAGCTACAACGAGCACAGCTGGCTTCCTAAAGATGTTCACCTGTGGCGAAGCTGATTTCCCATTATGTATAAAGAGAGGGGAGGGGACAAGCATGTATAGGATATATTTGAAATACCTGCTCCTCTTATCCCTTTCCTGACCCCAGATACTGTGAGAAGCTGGTTGCTACTGACCTTGGGCTTGAAATGAGAAGATGCTGAGAGGACTGAAATGAGAAAGGCCTTAAGTGGCAGGCAGGTAAGTACTACATGGTAGAAACACTGGAAGGGTTGTCTGCTATAGAGCAAGGTCTTCCAAAATTGCTAATGTCAACAAGGATATCTTGTCACAGATGATGTGTAGATGGGACCCTCTAGTTTTATGGGAGCTAAGGTGGAAAGTTCTAACCCACCCAGAAGTGGGTCTGATGGAGATGAATGGGAAATACAGCCTGTAGGCCCTGGGAACCAGTAATAGACTGGTTCATGGAGCAGCTCAGAATCGGGAAGGGTTAAAACCAGCTATGCAATGGTACTATCCCTCTTGGGAGAGAGATAGTATTAATATCTTTTTGTGTTCACTCAATAGAAGTGTCTTTTCTGAATCAAAACCCACACTGCAAAGTGAATCTGTAGTGCACTGACTCAAATTACTCCCATTGCTTTAAGAATCAAGTAATAAAATCTTTTTCCTGATAGATTAGAAACAGTTCACCAGATTGTATAAGCATGGCCATGTACTATACCTTCTCTCTTCAAAATCAATGCTATAGAAATTTGTTAGCTGTATCATGTCATAATACAAATTTCAAGCTTCTTTAATTTATCTTCTCTACTAATAATCTTCATACTCTCTAAAAGAAAAAAGAATATATTCATCTCAGTTTATTGGCTCTTTCCTATTGACTTAGGTCATAAGATTCATTAGCGGATGTTTGTTAAAAGCAAACACTATTCTTTTACATTGTCACTAGTCTCTAAGACAGCAATAGTATTGGGAGCCAGGAATAAGTAAGACATGATCAGAAATTAAGGCAACTTTTCAAAACTGAATTAAATTATTTTCTACATTAAAGGAGAAAACAAAAGCAGATCTGGGTAAGAAATGTACTTTTGGTGCCAATCCACAAGTTTAGTGGCTGCAAAATAGGCTATAATGTAAAGCACAGAGACAAGTTCTTCAGTCAGGCTTCATCCTTCCCTCCACTGGAGCAGGACCAACCCCAGAAGGGTCTGAATGTACTTATGAATTGTACTTGGTTCTACCTTTGTATATTTCCATAGCTTGAAATAAAAAATGTCTTTGGGAAGCTACAGCTCTTGACTTGTAGCATGCATTTCTCAGATGTCTTTCTCTCTCATCCAGATCCCAAGGGACCCCTGCCCTATTAAAACTGTTATGTCTTCAGACTCTGCCAAAATCCAGTCATGCTGGCAATTTTTGAGTCAGCAAGCACCATTTGAAGATGCGTCTTTTTGGTCTATTCTTGTTCTCATTCTTTCTCCTCCCATACCCCCTCCTGGCACAGCAGATGGGGCCCCTCTAGCATTACACAGGCAGGAGAATGAGAAGACTCATTGTGGTAGCAGAAAGAAGCAAGAAACCAGGAGCTGGTAACAGCGAGCATCTGTGTAGAGCCCTGTGGCTGTTGTCACAGGCTGCAAACACATAGGTGGATTTTCAAAGGCATCTAGTGATTTTGTGAGGTTGAGTTGTGATTTCATTGAAAGGCTGACTATTGTGCAACAGATTCTTATTTTAGAAATAAGTGAAGATCGAAATGGGTTCTGGAAATGGGTACTGGAAATCAGCACTGCAAATCTTCAACTTAACGTGAATCTGTTTAAATTATGAGAAAACATTTTTCTCTCCTACTCACAAATTTACTATTCCCCTGCTTACATTTCTGTGAATCTGTTTTGACTGAGCTAAAAAAAACATCCAAGAGGCAGGTGTGCTGTGAAAAGTAAAGAGGTTGTTTTGTATTGTAACCAAAGTGGCTTTGTTGAAGACAATTATCATTTCACACTGCAATGCTAAATGGGGTACTTCAAGTCTGTTGAGAATTCAACCACACTGACGCTTCAGGATTCAGCATTGTAATGTTTCTGTCACAAGCAGGGTGGGGTGACAAGATGCTCTCAATCGTGCTAGTTCTAGTCTAGAAAAAAAAAAGGAAGTCATATGCAGAGAAAGCAGTAATTACCTCTAGTCTCGTTTTTCAGAGACTGTTGGAAGGGATGGCAGTTTTCTCTATTGTTGAAAGAAAAAGCAACTCAAAATTCAGGAGAGAAAGATAGAAAAGACCTGATGTTTCTGAAACAATAAAGTTTTCACAACAGGAAAAAAAAAATCAAATGGCATTTTAATAACTGTTTTGGCATAGAACTCAATGGAGTACCTGAAAAGTTGGCATATTCACATTTACAGATTTCCTTTGTTTCTTTGACTACAGAGTTCAAAGAAAATACTACTTGTAATATAGTCTACAATCTTTTTTTTTTTTTTTAATTGTTAGCAAGCAGTGCTGTTTGGAAATAGCATCGTACATACAGCTGTACCTGTACACAATGTGTAACACACTTCCAAAATGTGCATATGGGGTTAGCAGCGTAAAGCTCCAGGCAGATTAACTAATTCCCACACACAGAATTTGAGAGGACATATACACAATTTAGGTTACTTACCCAAAACAAGCTTTGAGTGTTAGGCCTGGGAAATAAAGAACCGAAATGAACCTCTCTGACAAGAAAGAGTTATAGTCTACCTGGGAATCCCTTCCCTGCACAACACAAAAGAACAGGTTGTAGCTTGCATTCCTGCCAGAAGGCATACTCATGCTGTCCATACCACACATAGCAATTTAAGACACTGAGAGAAGAGTGTAAATCAAACACAAGCATCAAATCTACTATAAATTAGATTATTTTTTTTCCAGCAGGGTACTGTATCATCTGGTAATGTCCATATCATACAAATGCCAGCAGGAAATAAAAACCACAATGGATTTAGAAGGCCTATGAAATGCTATGCTGTGTAGAGAGATTGCCAAACAAAACGAGAAGCAGGGAACCAGAAAAAAAAAATAATGCAGAAATAAAAAGGGCAACTTGATCATAGTCAACGATCACCACTGAGAACAGCAAAAGAAGGGCTTTAAGCTTTTGTGTTTTGTGGGTGTAAAATATCCTGGAATAAAAATAATTCGAGACTGATCAGAGTAGAGGAATCTAAAACTCTGGCTGGCAGCCAGGAAGAATTAGTGGCATAAAACTAAAGAGGAATTCTGAGAACATGTGGGCTGATGTGGAATTAAGGCAGGGAGAGGAAAAAAAGGCAAAATGGAGAAAAAGGAGAATGAGGCAGCATCAGGCAGTCATGGATGACAACTTCCCAAACTGTTACAGATAGATTTACAAGATCTTATCAGTCTGTTCTTTCCTGTAGTCTCCCAAGGATCCACTAAAGCCACAGGGCTAATGCAGTCAGCTAGGGCAGGCAGAATGGAGCTAGGCCACACTGAAATTTTGTCATTTGAATGCTGCACACAACTTTACATTACATTCTATTGCTCTCGCCAGGTGTACCGTGCTGGTTGACATTCAGACCTTCGATCTGCTATTTTCTCTGTTGAGTTCTAGCAACTGGGGATTTTTTTTTCCCAGGTAATTAGCTAAAATCATGTACAGATTATATCAATGTATCTTCTTGGTGCTTTAAAAATTGGGGTAGGGGTACAGCATTTAGGAAAGAAATTTTGAACTTCAGCTGGCTACACAGAGTTAAAAATAGAACTAAATTAACAGAAAGTGCATTAATAAGGACAAAAGGAACTATAAACTGCTACATTGTATTAGCACTTCAGCTTTTGAAATTTTAAGACTAGCAACTAATTCTGAAAACCAATCTAGATTTCTAGCATACTTTCTACTGTTCACCTTAGAGAAGTCACTGCAGAAGTACAGGCGACAGTGTTTTGACAGAGACAGATCTGCACTGGAGCCATTCTACTTAATTTGCAAGAAAGAGCTGCTTAAAATTACATTTGGCTCATGAACTGGCCATAAAAAAACTACTTTCCACAAGGTGCCATTGTCTGCCACTACTGCCCTTTCTCCTAAAAAGGACCTTGTGAGCATCTCCTCTCTGGACCTCAGACCTCAGACCCAGAACAGACCCTGCCCCAGCTAACATCTCACCTGGCTTGGGGAATGGTTAGTCTGACAGCATCCAGCTGTATAAGGAGGAAATCAGCTCCAATCCTATCAGCTCTTTCAGCAAAAGCTGGTGCAGTCCTGGAACAGATTAGAAACTTTTACATGAGTTTTTGCAGCAACAAGCTTCAGTTATTGTGTCTATTTGGCTACATGCGTTGACACGTCAATTGATTTTAAAAAAGAAAAAACATTTTTAAAAAAGATTCAAAAGAATAAAATCAAATGAGGCATCATAAAGCTGAACTACTTTCTTTCTTATGGTCTGAAGGGCAGCTTTGCAAATTTTGTATAAGAGATTCCCAGCAGAAAAGTGTGAATGGAAAGAGAGAGCAGTAAGCCCTTGTAGAGAATTTATTCTGGACAGAATGGTAATTGGTAACTACAGCCTCACCCACCATTACCTTCTGTTTTAATCCCAGTTCTGCACTGATCACATACACTGGAAATGTTCTCCTGGGAATACTGTCACACAGTGGCCTGTGGTTGTGCACTGACCATGGCACTGAAATGGCTCAAAAAAAAAAAAAAAAGCATTTAAAAATCCTTCTTTTAGGCAGCCCAGCTAGGATTTTCAGAAATGCACTGACTGTTTATGCACAAGGGCCTTCAGGGAAAGAAGTGCCTTTTAAAGCTGAGATTTTCAATAGTACTTAGGCTTTGTATAGGGAAATAGTACATGCAAGAGGAGTAGTAGATCTAGAGAGCAAAACAGCTGGTACTGAGCCACCAATGCCAGCTACCCAGGTGTCATCACTTGGGGTTTATTTCATACTAGAGCTTGTCTGGTCCCATGGGCTGGATGGTCACCAGTGATCAGACTATGTTAAGTGTGTTCCTGCAGAGCATCTCTCAGTTTGGTTTTGTCTGGTAGGAATCTGCCTTCTGCATTCAGAGACTGCTCTGAGCTGTAGGAAGCCTTGACACAGACCCTCTCTGAAACAGCTCCTTACAACTTTACTTCTTTGACTGTTCAGCCATCTTATTACACTTAGTGTCCTTCCTAGCTGCATACTGGTATCATGGAACCATAGAACGGTTACAGTCGGAAGGGGCCTTAAAGATCATCCAGTTCCAACTCCCCTGCCATGGGCAGGGACACCTCCCACCAGACCAGGTTGCTCAAAGCTTTGTCTTGAACAGCTCCAGGGATGGGGCAGCCACAGCTTCTGTGAGCAACCTGTACTCTCACAGTAAAGAATTTCTTCCTAATATCTAACTTAAATACAACCTCCTTCAGTTTAAAACCACTACCCCTCGTCCTATCACTCCACGCCCTAATCAACAGCTGGAGGCTTCTCTTCTCCAGGATGAACAGCCCCAGCTCTTTCAGCCTGTCTTCGAAGGAGAGATGCTCCAGCCCTATCAGTTAGTAGTAGCAAATATAAAGCATGTAAAAACTCCAAAACAATATCATAAGCTTCACAAATCAGAGAAATGAGCTTTCAGACATTCAGTTCTAGAAAACCTGTGCGTTACAACAACATTTTTCTTTCAAGATGTTAATCACAAAAAGAATGCAATTTTAGCAGATAAACTGCTGGACTCAACAGCAAACAGAACCCCCAAAAAGTAAATTCTCATCTGTAAATCTGCCAAAGAGATAAAATAAGGTGGATTTAAAAGAGGTAAAGATCTGGCACTCGATACTTGAATATTTTTTTTATCTGAAATTAAAATCTATGCGTTGCAATGTCTCCCTAAATGGTTCAAAAAATGCCTATAATTCTTAATGAACGCTGCTTGTACACACAGCACAGCTAAAACCATGCAAAAGCTATTACAGTAAGCCTGGATCAATATTCAGTTAAAAGTACATAATTTTCAGATCTAAAAATCTGTTCTTTTTAAAGCAATGTTCAATCACACTAATATTCTCACCATTATTTTTCTTTCTTATATTTTAAACATACATTACCATCTCCTTTAAAGTACAATATGAAACCAGATTTTGTTCTCTTAAAAGATACTCTTCAATTCTATGTAAAAGTAAGACTAGGTGTGAAATAACGTCAGATTGGCCAGACTCTAACAGATCCTCTGTTCTGAGGACTCAGATGGCCTAAGCATACAAGAGCCACAAGTGAGTTACGAACTGCAAAGGAAAAGTTCAAATTTGTTCCGCAGTCAAAAATCACACCTATTAAATCATAACGACATTTCTTGTTTCAAGTTGTGCCCATTCAGTTGTGTCATGCTAGTCACCGTGTTCCTGGTATTGCTTTTCAGGGAACTCATCTGAATGGCAGAAGAGTTGCGCAAGTAGCTGGCAGACCTCTCTCGCCGAGCTTTCCTCCTGCAGCGAAGCTGGTTGTTGAAGTGTCTTCTAAAACTCTCACTGAGAAAATAGAGTGCGAAGGGGTTGACACAAGAGTTGCAGAAGCTTAGAACTCGGGCCACTAAGGTGACGACCATGTGTCCCGTCGATGGGTCAATCTCATTGTAATTAAAAGACCGGTACATGTACAGCACGTGGTTAGGAAACCAGCAGATAGCAAAGAAGCCAACGAAAACGAGAACAATTTTTGCCAGACGTTTCCGAGTTTCCATCTAGAAAGACGAAGAGAACCCAAATGAACAACAATAAACAGAACTACTCCACAACAGACTTAATTAAAACATGTAGCATTTTGCTTTATATTATCTTTAACAACGATCATAAGTAAGGCCAGTAAAAATGCTTCCTTCAGGGGCTGAATTACATTTTCTATCTCATTTACTTTCCTTTCCCACTTTCAGTTTACTTTCAGTGAAAGCTCCTGTCTGTTTGCAGTCACAGAAGGTTGCTCTTTCTATATGATATATGCAGCAATATGATATATTCATGACTCAAGTAAACACTGGCGTTTAGCATGAAAGCACGCACCAAAGGATGCCATGAAACATAACCTTTTCTGATGAGATTTCTGTGCTTGGCTTGAAGCTTAGCTTTAGTTGGAAAGCCATTTAGAAATCATTGGCTTTGAAACGGAGAGAGGTTTTGAGTGAAATGGAGAGGCATTGCTAGGGTGATAGCTATAGAATGGTGCTTACATCCCAATATTTTCCCTGAAGTGCCTCAGCTCGCACCTCTCTCCTAGACAAATCTCCAAAGCTGCATTGCACAGTCTGAAGCACCTTAATTCCAGGGTAAGGTGAAAGGTTCAGTTAATCTTCAGCGATGACATGAATGAAATGTACTTTAATTGCAGTGCTAAAGTATAATTGGGTCACAATGTAGATACTGAGAGTGGCTGAAAAGTTGACAGGAAATGAGCCTCCACAGTGAGTCCAAACTGAGGGAGGGAGAGAAACTGGCCAGAGAGAAGGCACCAAAACGGAGGCAGAAGCTTTCTACATTTTCCTTCCAAAAGATTTATTATGCACGTCAAGGACCAAAGTTTTACAGAGGCGGGAAAGTTTTCTGGCTTTGCTCAGTTTTCTATCCTATTTAACCCTAAAAATTCAAGTGCACTTATTCTAACAGGGTTTTAATATCTGTGAAATAAATTGGTAAGTAGTTGTCTTGGCTCCATCTAAACCAAAACCAGCGGAGAATTCACAAAAGATGGGAAAACTTTGCCATTCCAATTTGGTAGGATTTGCACTCAGAGAGATTGCGAAGGCAGACAAAAAGGTACAGAGGTATAGGGTATATATTACACCTTTGTGCTATGGCCTAAAGAAACATGAGTTGATAGTGATAGGCAGAATTTAATTCCTCTTGCTGGGAATTATGTAGGTACACCAGAATTTTCTATTCTTCAGAGCCTCATAGATGGACAAAAAAGAAGAAAAAAAAAACACCTAAGTAGAATGAAAAAATATGTTCTTACTTTGAAAATACATGTGGGTCTAGAAATGTGATATAAATTAAATATTGTTTCCATCCTGAGGGTTCAGCCAAAGGCTCTCTATATTTCACAGGAAAATAAAATAATACATGAAGTACTAATATGTATGCATTTTTGAGAAGAAACAGGCCAGAGCAGAAATGAATTGCTGAGCAAAAAGGACACAAGGGAATGTGGCCTTTCTTTTTAAAAGAATATGTACATGCTATACAGGCAAGGAGATTTCAGTTAGCATAAAGGCATTTTATAAAATATTGGCAGAGAAAACCCTTCCAAATTGTTTTAATGGGCACAATTATTTATCGATACTAATACTTTTGTAAAGCAGCTAAGGCACTTTTTCTGTAAATGTTATTGTTTGTGTATGTTCCTGCTAATGAACAGCCTGTTGCTATTTTACTGCTTCCTATGCCTTACAGGGAAGCTGTCTTTGTCCAGCATTTAAAATGCTTTGTCTCAAAGTTACACAGAACCTATACCCAAATTTTTATAGCAACTATATTAGAAGGAGTATTAGAAAAGTGCAAGTTCAGGATCGTATCCCATGAAGATCTACTAAGCAAGCCCAAAATGAATCCGTTCATGCTCTGTGTTCATGTTTTCAGCACTCATCAGTCTGAGAAGAACCTTAGACCCCCTAAGAAAAATTTTCCTTCCCTATGTCAGGTTTTTCATTTCCAAGCACAAGTAAAAGAGGGAGAATTCTTGAAAAATCACGTAAGATTTCTTCACAAAATGGCTGCCTATAGAGAGAGGGGAAACCACTACCATTACCTACAAAAATGTTTCCCAGTAAGACTGCAAGTAATGGTTGCAGTAACAATGCATACAAACACATACACCAAGCCCTTTTCTTGTTAGGAATGGACATAGATAGCACTGAATTTATATTTTTCCTTGCTCATATTCATTTACATAGTGGGCTTATTACTGAGTAATTGTGAAAACAAGCAGATTTTTCAGATAATCTTCAGCTTAGTTCATGCTGTGGAAACTGAACAAATCCCCTACGAAATCCAACAATTTGGATGTTGTCGTTCCTGTACTTTAAGTGTCTACAGCACACAAATCTTTCATCAGGATGTATAAAAAGCAAATTGCTTACCTGTCTTTTGGAATGCTCACTGTACTCTCCAGGGATGTTGTGAGCACTTTTTATTAAACTCTTTGCAATATGATAGTAGTAGATGCTAATAATGGCAAGGGGGATAAGAAAATACACCAGGAAAATCAGCACAGAATGGATCTTGGGGTGCAAGTCGTCCGTCATGGGGTACGGTATGCATGCTGTGAAAGTGGCATTGTCCGTGTCATTGATGTGGGCCAGTTCGGAGAAGACCGCTTCAGGAACTGCAAGGAGCATGGAGACTACCCAGATGGCAATGGCTTTGACGCAGGTCCATAGCACTGCACTGGAGGTCTGGATGTCCATGGGATTTACAATTGCTTTGTACCTGAAATTGATCAAAATGCCGGTGCAAATGAAAAAGGTTCCCTTTCAAATTCAACGCGCGATTCATAAAGTCACTTCACAGCTTTGATTAAAATAACGTCATGTTTGGTTCTTATCTGAAATGTCAACAGGTTTGAAATATTTTTTAAATTTGTATTTTCTAAATCTCTAGCTTCATCTGCATATATACTATATACATGTGGCAAAAACCTATTTTAGGTTTTTGTAGGTGCCTATTCCATGCCAGCCTGGTGAGAGCACAGAAGCAGCCATGACTCCACTTTTTCTTTCTCCGAATTCTCCCAGCAAAGCCAGAAACGCCCATCCTACCTCCATACTTCCACCTCACCCTCATACCAGCACACGTACACTACATCATGTGTAGTGTTCGTAGTGTACATCCTCAGCTCCCACAGCCCAGGATTCTCTCCACCACGGCTTTCCCACTCTCAGACCCCACCAGGGAGCCCAGGGCAATAACCAGCATTAACCACCTCTTGCCAGATCAGCGACAACCACCGATCAACAACACCCCAGCACCTCCCCGCACACTGATATACTGTCTGACGGTAACGCCTGGGATATAAGCATCTTCATAAAGTCAGGCAGGAATGACTCCCAGTGGCCTGTGCAGAAGTATTAAACTCTTAAAGAAAGTAAACATTTGCACATAAACAATTGGCTCCATGCTGCGTTTGGGGAAACTGTGTTGTAATAGATAATAAACCTTTGCGGAATTGATAATTTCATAAGCATCACAATGAAAGCGGAGAGTGGAAATACCACACTGCAGCAAAGTGCAATAAATGAATAGAAGTAGACTATGAACAGGAATTATTTTATTTAAATAAAAAAAAAAAAGTTGCAAAAGGTGATACAAAGTGAAACATCAAAAGAAAAGGTCAGGTTTAGAAGGTCCAATATACTTTGAGAAAAATGTTTCAAGGATCCCTAGAGTTCTGCTCAGAGTTTTCTTTTTTTAAAAAAAAAACATTTATTTTCCAAACATATGTAAATTATAGAATCATAGAATCATTTAGATTGGAAAAGACCCCTAAGAACATCAAGTCCAACCGTTAACCTAGCACTGCCAAGTCTACCACTAAACCACATCCCTCAGCACCACAGGTTTTAATGTTTTTACTAAAAACCGAACAATGAACAAAACATTTCAGTTTGTCCAAGGTGTGGTAATTTGAATGGTTTTTTATCTGATGCTATACTTTTTTTTGCTTCTTCAGTTTTTTGTTTCTAGTTTTGATTTGATTTGAGATGGGTGTGGGGTTGTGTTTTTTTTTAAATTGAAGAGGTTTTGAGAAATGAAAAGATTATATTTTTTTTTTTTTAAATCTAAAGTAAAGTATAAAAGGAAGACAGGAGAGATTCATACTCTAGGTACATAACTTTACTGATGTTAAGGTCTTTCCAGTGAGTGGAGGTGTGCTTTCAAAGGGTGAGTCAGGTTTAAGTGCATTAAATCACCCTCTGAGGGGCTTGTTTTTGTCTGTTGGCCATACAAGGAGCTTAAAGTGAAAAGAACTGTAACTTAGATGTCTCTATTTGGTGATAAAACTCCTTACCCGTGCATGCAGATACATACACATACACATACACATACACATACAAATATAAATATGTTTGGGTACAAACAGGTGTCTAAATACATACCCAGGGTTAGGTTATGGCTAAATATAAGCTATTGCTGAAGGGAATGCTGAGAAATGGAGTTATGATCCCAAATACCTTTTATGGCCCGTTTGCAAGTCTTGATAGGTACATCATAACCCCTCAAAACCTTAAGCAGATGTTCGAGGAACTGCAGATAAAAGCCATATCCCCAGCAGCACACTGTGAGTTTGCTGGAAACCAACACTGGAAATGGCTGTGCCATGAAAATGTCTGGAGCAGAGCACTGTCTTGGTGCAAACATTTTCTTCAGGGAGTATTTGAGTCAAAATGTGCTTTGAAGTTCTCTTTCTCAGGACTGTGATAAATTGTCTTATCACTAAATAATTAAAAATAATGGCTATTTATGTTCATATCCTCTCTGAATTCAAAGAGAGCATTTTTACTGTGTCTTCACCCTTATTACAGAATAGAAAATTAAACTCAGTAAATTGCATCTACTAATTTATGTTTATCATTTTTTCTGACACACCAAGAGATACTCCCTGGACACCAGGGTGTAAAGAGATACTTTATACTGCCATGGGAAGTATAAGAAGCTTCTGCACAAAGCATGAATGCTCTCCAGCACAAACTGTGACCTTATTATTCAATAATTTGCTTCCTATTGCTGTCTGCCTTGATTTCATTACATAAAGACAGACCTTCTATTTCATTTTACTCAATTGAGGTGACGTCAAGTCCCTACATCTGCTCATTTCTTTAAAACTTCGCATTGCTGGGGAAGAGATGGTTTGGGAACTTCATGGGGCAGGGGGAGGGCACTGAGTAAAAAATATATTTTATACTACAGATATTTTTTTTCCTCTGTTTTCCCATTATAGTGTTTCAAAATATTTTGATCACAGCCCTATCACCCAAGGCAGTGACCATGTCCCACACAATTCATTGTTTTAGCACTTGATCTGGTTAATATCTAAATTAATATCAGCAGGTCCAGAGAAGTGATTCTGCCACTTTGCTCTGCTCTGTTGAAACCTCACCTGGAGCACTGTGTGCAGGTCTGGAGTCCTCAATAGAAGAAGGACATGGACCTGATGGAGCGGATCCAGAGGAGGGACACAAGGATGATCAGGGGGTTGGAGCCCCTCTGCTCCGAGGACAGGCTGAGGGAGCTGGGGTTGTTCAGCCTGGAGAAGAGGAGGCTCCGGGGAGACCTAAGAGCAGCCTTCCAGTACCTGAGGGGGCTACAGGAAGGCTGGGGAGAGCCTGTGTACAAAGGCCTGCAGTGACAGGACCAGGGACAATGGGTTTAAACTGAAGAAAAGCAGATTTAGACTGGAGATTAGGAAGAAGTTCTTTCCAATGAGGGTGGTGGAACAGGTTGCCCAGGGAGGTGGTTGAGTCCCCTTCCCTGGAGACATTCAAGGTGAGGTTTGACGAGGCCCTGGGCAACCTGGTCTAGTTGGGGCTGTCCCTGCTGACTGTGGGGGAGCCGGACTTTTGAAGGTCCTTTCCAGCCCAGATGATTCTATGATTCTATAAATGGGAGATCTTTTCCGAAACAGCAGAAAAATTGTGGCATATATTTGTGCCTTGGCATATGTTGCTGTTTCAGCAAATAGCAGGCTTTCCCCTGAGCTATGACTGATTCCAAGCTGGAAGGCATTGGAGCAGAGTGCCCTTTCTCACAAAAACAGTTGAGCTCAGCCCAAAAAACTTCTTTAATCCTCTCAAAATTCTACTTGCTACTTCAGCTCACTACAAGGTGGCACTCAGCCCTGCACACTACTCAGTGTCAACGTGGAGGAAAAGGCACACAAAGTGCTTTACAAAATCTGTCAGCTTGTTTGTGTCTCCTGAAAAGATATAGAATAGAAAGAGACAGGCTACAGATAAAACCAAATGTAAACTGAGTGAAATGAGAAATGTTGCCAAAATGAACACCCAGCCTCTTCCTTTGTATAAAACCAGTCTACGTCTGAAACCTACCACCTACCTTTCAAATTACAAAGTGCATATTTTTTATCAGTAAAACAACACTGGTAAATCAGAGTAAAGGGGCAAATTATTTAGTCAAATCAGTAACCAAAATCCATCTTTTCCTCTACTTCACTAATGAAAAAAGAAAATTACAGGTTGCCATGTAGATCAGGAAATAATTACAAATATGCATTTGGTTTTAATTAAAAGTCTTCACGTAAATTCTGTCTTGCTACGTCCTCTATCATTATCACTGCTGACAAAGGCACCCCAATCAGGAAATACTTTTATAACAAGTTTCCTTTCTTTGGAGCTGTAGTTTCTGCCAATAGACACAAGCACAAAGTCGCCCATTCTGCAGATACAGGTTTTATTTATTCATTATAAAGCAATCTCCTCCCTTCCATACAACACAAAAGAACTGATGAAAGAAAGAATATCCTCTTCCTCCAGAGTTGTAACCTATTACTACCTTATAAACTCCAGTATACCTTATCTAGTCCTCCACAACTTTGGTTTCAAAAGCCTTTGTAAAGGTATTTCTCAGTCCCCAATTAGTATGGGACGTTCTACTTCTGTCTCTACTATTCCCCTCCCACACACTTCAAAAGAAGCTGCTTCATGATTAGTTCTCAGCTGTCCCTCCAGTGCAGTGCTACCTCTTCTTCTAGAGTACTTTGTTGTGATGCCTCACGATATAAAAGGATCAAACTATATCTGAATAGGTAACACAGTGGTATGGTCAATATTTGTTAAAAATACTAATATCATGTCTAGGTGTAGTCTACTCCACTAAAGTGGAATGAAATTTTGAATGGGGCCAAATCCTTTTTCCTTGTTTGGGCAGTTCTGTTGACTCTGTTCCAGTTGCATCATTAAGAAGAGAACCATTTATCCAGCTGAGAAGAATGTGGAATCAATTGATGTTCAGTGCTGTAGGAACTTCTTTCACAACACACAAATAGCCTGAGATTTGCATTTATTCAATTTTATTATTTTAAATTCAAAGTAGATTTCTTCTCTTTTTTGTAGTTAGTCAAAACATTTTTGTTCTATGCTTAAGCCTTATGCAGAAAGCTGCATTCATCAGGAATAAGGATCTCAGAGGTCTGATAGTTGACTATAATGAACAGCATTGGAAAAGAAGACAAGCAGACCATGTATAAACACAATTAACTGAATGTCAATGGCATGTGTTCTGTGTTTCTCAAGGGAAATCCCTAAGATTTTCCTAAGTGGAAAAAGCTTTCCACTCCATAGAAATATGCTCTGTTGAGCCAAAAAATATCAATAAGGCTTCAACCAAAAAAAAGTCTACTTTAGTCTTTTGGACGAAGATTTCTCCACCCTAAAAAGAATCAAAACAAAATTTTACTAGGATGGGGCTTTTTTTCTGCAGGAAATATCTTACCTGTCCTGTCTACCCATAGTTCCAGAGGATAAATTTTCTATTTCCTTTTCATTTTTTTCTTCTCTTGCTACTTATTTCTCTTGCTGTTCACCTGACATTAGATAACTGTATTTCTTACAAGCCAGCACAAACCTTGCAGTGATAACTCACTGCCTGCAATCTGGCTTTTCAGTTCTACTTGCCTAAGCCCATTTACTTATAACTGCACTAGTTAAAAGTACCATCATTAATTTGTTCAGTTCTCCTCCTGAGAGCAATAATAGTAAATTGTTTCACTGACTATTATTCAGAAGCATTCATTTATGTCAGCATTCCCAGTAGATTTATATTTAAGTTGGATAATGCAAAGAGTCACTGATAAACGTATTTTTACATATTTTAAAACAGACAAATATGTCTGTACTATTGCAGTTTCTGTAAGTTTCTACTCTGAAAAGGGAGAGGAGAGGAGAGGAGAGGAGAGGAGAGGAGTTGAGTTTTTAGGGGTTTAGGTTGCCACATAAAAAAGGCTATCGGACACTGACATTTGCATTAATCACAGCAAATTTGGCTGCTGCAAGCAAGACACAGGCCTTGCATCAATCATTGTCCAGGATAAGCCCTACAGTCATTTCTCACTTTGCCATCCTCAGGATTGTTTCCCTGTGACCTGAGGAGCACACACATGCAGGAGATTTAACAGATGCACTTGTCTGAATGAAGCTTGAGAAAAATTTGATAACTAATTTGATAAGATGATATTTTCTGACAAATCCTTTTGCAGCTGAGTAAAGACGGCCACAAGAGGAACTTCTACAACAGCTGATTTGAATTGTCAGACTTGGACAAACTTACCCTAAAAGAGGTAATTCTTTAATTTACTCCAGACAGAAAATTGCTCCTGCATTGATTGGGGAGCGGGTTGGGGATATACCCATCCTTTTTTAATTTCTGGAATTTTTTCTATCATATTCCTTTTAGCTGCATGGAATAGTTACAAATGAACTAGAATATTTTCGTGTGGGGACAAGTGAGAACAGGATTCACTGTTTAACTTGATGAAAAGGATTGCTCCTGACAAAATATGTCAGTTTCATCAACGGTGTTCTCGGTAAGCTTTAGTTTGTGAGTCAAGTTTGCACATATAAACAAAGGGTGAACTGAAAAAAAATGTGAGACAAAGCTTGCCCAATCTCTCTTAAATTTCTTATACTTTGCCTGTTATCACATAATTATGACAAATTTGCTACAGCCTAGACTGAGAGAAACATCCGGACCATCATTTCTCTTAATGTACTTCAGTAAGTCATTCATTCAAGATACTTATCTCAAGTGTCAGGGTTTCTAAGATAAAAACTTATAGATTTTGTAGATCTAATGATTCCATATAACTTTGCTGTATACAATAAAGGTATTGTTTTTTCTTATTCAGCTAGCCTTTCATTTTACCTTTGACTATTTTTTCTTTATTCTTTGGATACTTATAGGTAATTTTCAGGATGTCAGGATATTACTTCCCCTCTCAAGGCTCTTTAGTCCCTGAATGTCAGCTATTAGACCTCGAAAGGAAATCATGTCCACTTCACTGTTTCACCTGCTACACCACATGTAATAAGAAATTAGTATTTTAGAGGTCTCCAGTCACTGTATTTCAGCCTGAATCAGCACCTGACATCATAAAAGAAGCTTTAAATAAATTCTGAAGAGCAGTAAGTAAGAAACTTTTATTAAGTAACTTTCATTACTTTATGAAAAATCATAAAGTAGTTACTAAGGCATCTTTTCACACAAAATGTCTTCAAAACATTTCTTGAGTCCCCAAAAAAGTAGGAGACAGTAGACATCCAGAATGGGTTTGCTATCAGTTGTAGTCAGAATTCAGTGCAAAACTTTTTTCAGTCTTTTTACACTTTTAAAAATACAGGTTGCAATCTTCCAAAATCAAAGCAAATAGCTAAAGAAATAATAAAAAAGCAACCAGATAAAAAAAAAAGGTATCAAATAGTTTCACCATGCAAATCTATAGAATATATTTTAAGCATCTCAGTCAGGCACTGTATTTAGTTATTTAAGTATGAATATAAATTTTCGAACTCTCTTTTTATTAAGATATAGGAAAGGACTCATGGCACTAATTAAAAATAACTTTGTTACCTTGTTAATCAAGTCTCATCAATGGTGTCTTTCTGTCACATACAGAATATTTCAGTTGCAGTAGAGTCAGTTGTTCCACTGTTCAGCTTCACTGTCTTCACTAGAGTGCAGCAGGACTGTATGTGAGCTAACATATTTATATCCTTCATTAGAAGGAAAATTCGAGAGAAAGTAGCAGAATTAAATTTAATCCTACTTCTACAGATCACCCAAAAAAATGAGGCATAAATGACAGCGAAAGAGAAAAGGAAAAACTACGTGGGACAAATCTAAAGCTGTTTTAAGGGGCTGCTATTTATTCCTTCAAGACCCCAGGTTTCCTGGCATTTTATGGGTATAATTGCCTTTTGTCAGCAAAATCACAACAATGCAGTGGTGGCCAGAGATGCACACTGTAGCATCCTCTGCCCCCTAAACTTTTCCAGCCACTTCTCCACACTGTAGTTTATCCAGGCCTCTAGCTCTGAAATGCATCTTGGAAACCCCCTTTCTGCATTTGCGCTCCACTTCCTAACCCTCGATTCCTTCCCGGGCACAAAATGGCCAGATCTCTCACCCTGAGAAGAGAGTGAGGAGCCCCACGGGCCCGGTTTGCATTCTGAGCTAAGTAAATGCCCCCCTCATGGAGGTAAATTAGAAAAACTCCCTGAAGCAGTGAGCATGGGATGGTTCAAGTCAGGCATAGTTCAAGTCGGGTTCATCCCTGGCTTCTGTCCTTTTTTCAGTGAGGAGACGCTGGCACTACTTTTCTTCATGTGTGCCATGTTATTGTCCCTGTGGCTACAGTTCTCTTTTCTCTCTATTTTTATCCAAGAACACACCAAGTCCTAGGACTTTCTCATCAACATTCATCAGCCATTGCCAAAACTGCAGTCCAATGCTCTCTGGAGAAGCACACTCAACATGGAACCCATTTTTAGTTCTTTGTCCCACCACACCCCAAGGAAGTGGCCATCATGCATCAGCTCTGTGGGCACTTTCAGGGTGTGCTGAGTGCTACTGGGGGTGTTCTGTCCTATGCCCCCCTTAGTTACCTTTTTTTGTTTGTTTGTTTTGTACATTTTTGTCCCTCAGCCCTTTTCCTTTTTTCATTTGTCATCCACTGTAATTATTAGGTTTTCTCTTTCTGTAACCCACTATGGGTTTCACTGGGGTTTTTTTGTTTGGGTTTTTTTTATTTTTGAACCGGAGAAGTATTAAGGTTTCTAGAGGTGCTCTGGTTTCCCCATGATAAAGGAAAATCGATAGGAGCAGTGGCCATGAGGGGTAGGGGTGTTGTCCCTGCACATCTCCTGCCTGGCAATGAGAGGTGATGGCTGGCTCTGCAGCCTGGAGGAGAGAGGGATTGTACCCTCCTCTGAGGCTCACACACGGCACAACCAGTGCCACCATTGCTGCCACCATCCCCCCCACTGCTGATGATGTACTGGCCCACTCTGCCCCAAAATGTGGGGGGCTGCAGCAGGGCACCTCTGCCCACCCCTTGCAGACAGACTCACAGAAGCTCCAGGGTGGGAAGGGCTGTTTGATGGGACCAGGTGCTGTTCCTGGGATGGGGATGGGCAGATTTTGGGCAGATCCGCTGTGTGCTGCCAATTTCAATCTGCAAGTGTGCTCTAGGGAGGTCTGGGAAGCACTGTTACAAATTACATATCATGTTTGTACACAAAACCAGCAAAACAAAACAAACCTTAAATAATCTCAGTACTAGATAACAAAGCTTCCAGATCGAAGGCACACGTTTGTCACACTGAAAGCACTAGTGATGCTGAGAGGGACTTCTGTGACAAAAAGCCATGAGAAATAAAGCAACTTTGGAAAAGATGTATGTGCAATTAATACTACTTTTTCTTCTTTATAGCTTCAGTTTGTGAGTAATGATCGTTCAAAGTTTATTGCTTCTGGAGCTGTAGTTGTTAAATGTATCTTATACATGTAATTTGCCATGCAGAATTTCCTCATCAACAATACAAACTAATTGCACTGTGGAAACCAAGACAACCTCCCTTATCCTAATTCATGTAGGCACATTATAAAGAACTCTAAATAAATATTTATATTATGTTTATAAATATTTATAATATATTTATAAATATTTATATATCTGTTCCTTAGTGTAATCAATGTTGGAGTTTTATACAGTCCTGTGGCAATAGGAGTAAAAAGTAGGAAAGGCTTTAATGATCATATATTAAATGAGTACAAAACACTTGGAGTATCACTTGTGACAGAAGGGGTCACTGAGAAGACGTATACCAGACCAAATAAGCAGTTGATCATAATGGACCTTTTTTAGCCATATCACTGTTTCCACACTGCTAACATCCTATGCTAGATTTGCTTATCTGGAGAAAGCACTGCCCCCAGACAGGCCTCACCTCCTCATCACCTCTTAGGTGCAAGATGCTGCCACCACTTAAAATCATAGAATCATACAATGGTTAGAGTTGGAAGGGACCTTAAAGATCACATAGTTCCACCCCCCCTGCCATGGGCAGGGACACCTCCCACTAGACAAAGTTGCTCCAAGCCCCATCCAGCCTGGCCTTGAACACCTCCAGGGATGGGGCAGCCACAACTTCTCCAGGCAACCTGTTCCAGTGTCTCACCACCCTCACAGGAAAGAATTTCTTTCTGGTATCTAACCTAAATGTCACCTCTTTCAGTTTAAAACCATTACCTCTTGTTCTGTCACTACACTCCCTGACAAAGAGTCCCTCTCCAGCTCTTCTGTAGCTCCCTTCAGATATTGGAAGGCTGCTAGAAGGTCTGCCCAGAGCCTTCTCTTCTCCAAGATGAACAACTCTCAGCCTGTCCTCATAGGAGAGGTGCTCCAGGTCTCCACTTCTCATCTGCTGGCATAATTACACAGTTTCCCCATAACCAAATCTAGTCAAGATGACAGACATTAGGATCTGGCTACAAATTAGTGTGACAAAAACCAGCACTTCCCCTTTAGTTCAATACAAGTGTGGTACAAAAAAGTACTGACCCAGACTGCACTGAGAGCCCAGGCAGCTTCACCCACAGGGGACTTGGGTCCCTAGCAGATAAGATACCAGTCTCTGAAATCAGTGGGCACTCTTCTGACTGAAAAATAAATAGGTTTTGTTCTCAGCAACTGAAAATAAAACTACAGAGGGTAAAGAAACAAGAGTTGTTAAATTCTTATTATAACCATTTCTGATGTGGACTCCAAAATGCTGGAGGAATGTAATTATTATGAGCTTATGTGGTCACAGCACACCATCTGTAGCTGTTTCCTAGGACGTGTAATTCTAAATGCATTCAGTGTAAACAGATTCAGCATTATTACTTCTTGAATCTTTACTGATATTAAAAGAAGGCTGTAAAATTATATGGAAAAGGCAAAAAAAATGAATGCTCCAAAGCTATATAAAAAGTAAATGAATGAAGCCTTAAACAACCAGCATTCCCTCACATTATAATCCACTAGAGATATGATCTCCTCTGCAAATAACTTCTTCCCTTTTCAAATAAAATACCACAATTATGCTTTTAAATAGTGGAAACAGAGCAGAAAGAAAACTGCAAGGCTTTCTTGGCTCTCCAAGGACAGTTTTTAACATACTCTTTAGCTGGGGTAATCAGTGAGTTATAGGAGTTCACTTTAAACTTTTTTAAAAAAAGGAGTTTTCTTCAAAAATATAGTCCATTTTCATATGCCACAAAGCCTTTATACAGAAGTATTTTAGGTCCTGATTCAAACACCAGTGAAATTGATGGCCACTGAAGATTACTCTCAGGTGCAATCAATGATAGACTGATTTGGCTGAAAAAGGAAATAAATTGCAGTTATACTCTTAAAAAAAAAAAAGATTAAAAGTTTTAAAAAATGTTGTTATAACTGTGAAGATACATTACTAAACTCAAGCCTTCACATCATGCACCAAAGTGATGCATTTGTTCAGCTTAAAATCCAACAAAAGAAAATGGGGTACTTCTTACAGAGAAGGAATTAAATGTTTTCTTTTTTGGCTGGAAAAAAAAAGAAGTGTTTAGATAAGGGAAGAAAGATAATTTCATTTAATTTAAAGTTGCCAATTACACTGCAAGATTTTGTCCTTCAGAACCTGAAGCACAGCCCAACAGCCAGTCAGTTGCTATAAATCCCTTAAGTATCCATTTATATTAATCGGAAGGAAAATCTTGGGGTCCAACTTTTTTGTTTCTTCCTAATTTGACAAGAACTAGCAAAGGCAATGTTACTTCCTAGTTTGTTTGGGGGGATTATATTTTTTCCTTCATTTTCTATGACTTCAGAAGCCAAAATAAACAGTTTGAACCGAAAGTTGGGTTGTTCCCGAGTTCCCAGAGGCTGAACTAGTTCCACCAGTCACCTCTGGTAACCTGCTCTTCTACTGGGGCACGAACACACACTCACATATAAACACACTCTCACACTTCCTTTCTCGGTACAAAGAAAAACACCTCTGTGCTTGACTTGGTTTAAGCTGCTTACTGCCTGTTGACATATCACTGTGGTTTGTCATAAATTCTATTTAGGGTCTAAAACCTTCCTCTAATGAATAAGATTTCAGTATATGGGCTGTTACGGAACCATCCCAGAGATGCAGAAGCCAGGACTAAACCCTGTTCTTGCAGTTGGCACCCTGGAAGTAGGAGGCCCAGGCTCACCCATCTCCAGAAACCCTTTAATTTAAGTTAGTACCAACCAGACTTGCCATCAGCCAGTGAGGGAAGGAGAAGTGTGGGCCCCTCCCAAGTTGGAATGAGGAAATTGCAAATGAGGGATACCTTATCAGAGGGGTGTTTCACCTTGGCTAGCTTTAGCCCAAGCTGCAGAGACCTGCGAAGGGGCAGCCCAGCTTTCCTACCTGTCGGCACTGAGGGTGGTGAGGGTGAAGACAGAGACACCAACAGAAGTCAGCTGGATGGCGGGAATGAGCTTGCAGCCCACCTCCCCGAAGAGCCACTCCTCGGAAAAATACCGTGAGGCATCCACGGGCACACAGGTCACCAGCAGCAGCAGATCTCCGGCAGCGAGGCTGGAGATGAAGATGTTGGGCACGCTCCTCATGGCGCTGTTGGAGATGAAGATCTTCATGAGGGTGATGTTGCCCAGCAAGCCCACAGTGATGATGAGCAGGTAAAGCGAAGGGATCACACAGCGGATGATAAACATGGCCGTACCCCGTGCTGGGGGCATCAGGGATGTGTCTTGCCCCAGCCGGGTGCTTCCATTCTCCCCGAGGGGCATTGCTGGGAGCTCGGGTGGCAGCTCTACCTCCATCCTCCACCTTCAACCGGAGGTCTCCAGTGCCAAGTGCAGCGGGAACCACCGGAAAGCCTCGCCTCTCTGCAAGTCAACTAACTTTCTCCCCTTTCCCTTCCTGCCTTTCTTCTCCCCCTTTTTTCTCCGCCGAGTTCTCCCCTCTCACGAATTCCGAGGAAGCGCTCCCCGCCGCGGGGCTGTGGCGGGGCGGGGGCGAGGGGGGAGATAAAAAATCTTTTCAGCCTCTTGGAGAAGACCTCTCCCGGAGGGCAGGAGGGAGAGATCCTCAGCTGCGGGGGGGCGGCAGCGGCCATCAGGACTCAGACTTGCCCTCGTTTTCCCCCCCGGTAGAGCCCTCGGGGTTGGGGGAAAAAGGGGGGGGGTCCGCCCGCCCACCCCCCGCCGCCGGGGCCGGGCGGGCGCTGTCCAGCGGCGCCGGTGCTGATCGCCCCGCGGCTGCGGGGGCCGCCGGTGCGGGAACCGAGGGGCGAGGAGCAGAACAAGCCCCTGCTCTTCACTCGTTCCGCAGCTCCGCATTTATACCTGGCGCTGGGAGGAGCCTCCCCGCCTCTCCTCCTGCCTTCGCCCCAGCCCCCGAACCGCCCGGGCGGATCTTGCGCGGAGGGGGAGAGGGCGGGGAGCGGAGCCGCCGCCGTCCCGCGGGGTTCCAGCCGCTAAGCGCCGCGGGGTGGGCTCGGGGAAGGGGGGTGGACCCTCTCCTCCCGCCGCTGCCCTCTGCAAGCAGCCCCCCGAGAGGCACTCCCCGCCAAAGCCGGACCCGACGTCGGGCAGAAGGCGGGATCGCCTCTAGGAAACCCATTTTCCAGCATCTCAGCCCGGCGCTTTGAAATCCAGGGTGAGGGGGAGCGAGGGGCTTGGAGATGAAGAGATTTTATGCCTCCTCTCATCCAGCCGTGGGCTCTGAATAGACCTTACTCAAAGACATCAGCTGCCTGTAAAGTTTTAGGGTTGGAATTGCAAAGTTGCATTTCACGTCAGTCTTGGCTATGAAAATGGGGAGAGGTGACACGTTCTGTCCATGACTTACTCTGCAAATGGTGTAACACAGCGGAGAATAAGGGTTGTTTGCCTCTTTGAAGTGTAGCATCTGTTTCTGGTGTTTCTTGCTTTTCAGTCCTTTCACTTCCTAGTGCCTGCACACGTACAGGCTTTCCAAACAGCCTCATCTGTTTCCAGCAAAAACCATGAATGTAAGTAGTGGTGCAAATACACTGAAGGAGAGGCAGAACTCCTGGACTGAAGTTTTCAAGATAAAGAGTTAAGGCAGAGGCATAACAGCATTTGCCAGTATCATTCTCTGCAGACTGATTCTTTCCCTTCCTCTTCTCAAAAAAGGAGGATGTATGAGCTTGCACTTCATGAACATCTTGTTCATATTACTAAAACAGTTCTTTTGAAGCCTGTAAGTTTATGACAGGTGCATGGAGAAAGCAAATGAATGCATGATGGAGCTGCTGAAATGGGAGAAAGAATTTGGAATTATCAGAAGCAAATCATGTCACATGTACAGCAATATATAGCCTGTCCGTGGCATGCTCTTCATGGAATCATGGAATTGTCAGAGTTGGAGGGGACCTCTAGAGATCATCTAGTCAAACTCCCCTGCTAAAGCAGGAATGCCAGTGTAGGAATTAAATTCAAAAGACATCAGTGATTTATTTTAAATATCCTTTTACTAAGATTATCAAACAAAAAGCATTATTGCTTCTTAAAGTTACACTTTGCTGTATCTGTTGATTGATCTTTGTGATTCTTCTCACTTCCCTGAATTTATAAATGTGTTACAGTTGTGTAAATTACTGATTCATATAATACTGATTAGTTATTAGAAAACCCAGCCAGTACTAGTCCCCAGAAACAATCAGGCCAGAGACTTCACCTTTACCATGAGGCAGCTGACGAGAACTGTCACAGAGCTCCTCTGGAAGTCATTCTTGTTACTGATCAAATTTCTTCCATATATTCAACTACATTCCCTCTGAGCCAGCCTTACTGTCAGCTGGGATATTTATCACAATTGCTGGTACTCGCTACTTTGCTGTTCATACACAAACTTTTCTAGAACTGTCAATATTCAGGTTTCTGCAAACAGTCCCAATCAGACTTTCTGGTTCCCATCGGTTGGATTGAATATATGTCTTTAAAGCTGACCTCAGAGTATGGCCCTTTCACTAATTTATTTGAAAATGGGTTTATATGTGAACAATCAATATGATTCCCATTGGGAGAACAGTTTAAAGTCAGCATGTATTTAATATTGATTTACCTAAGACATCAAGCAGCTGAGTCTTTTTGCTCAGAACAGAACATTTTAAAAGCTTCTATTGGCATAAACTTCTTGCAGTTTCTGTGGAGAAAGGTGGGACCTTTTTGTTGTACACCACCCAGGAGAATTTCTTCTGTCCCAACAATTTTTACCTGTCCTTTAGTCCAAGTGATGGAATTCCTAAAGTTGAGGAATTAGGAACATATTCAGTGGGAATTTATGTTCCTGATTTTTGTCATTATTTAATTGTATCTACTCTATATTTTCATAATTCTCAACTGTAAGGAAATAAGCCTTGGAGACGATGAGCTTCTCCAGCTTAAAGGAAACAGAAAGTTAGATTATGCTTCTAATGTCATTCAACAGATGTCTGTGTAAAGACAAGGGAATATACTCAAACAGCATGAAAACAATTTCCGGTGGAGACGAAAAGGAGAGGGAAGAGATCCACAGACCCTGACATAAACCAGCCGGAATTCAGATCCCCACATACAAACTGTTCATCATTCTCTTTTCAAACAAAAGAATCCCTCCGACTCTTCGGATGTTCTTTCAGATTATAATAGTCTAAAGACAATCTTGTGGTGCAGCTGTGACACAGTATGTAGCACAAGAGCAAAGGGGAGAGAGAGAGCCAGAGGTAAGTCCCCTTTGTGGGAAAGAAACTGCACAGAGGCTGAAATCAGCCAGCACAGAGAGAGAGCATCTGGGAGTGCAACTGCCACAACCTGGAAACGTGGGAGGCAAATTCCCAGTGATTCCCAAACGGAGGGAGGCAATGCCAGTCCGTGTAGGAACGAGACACTCCACACATCTCACAAACGCCCTCTACTGAGAACTGCTTCTAAC
>BJBW01007246.1:14525-28664 GCA_004320125.1 Scolopax mira
CAGGGATGGGGCAGCCACAGCTTCTCTGGGCAACCTCTACCAGGCTCTCACCACCCTCGGATTGAAAAAATTCTTCTTAAGATCTCATCTAAATCTCTCCTCTTTCAGTTTAAAACTGTTCCCCCTCATCCTATGGCTCCCCTCCCTGATCAAGAGTCCTTCCCCATCTCTCCTGTAGGCCTCTTTTAGACACTGGAAGGCTGGTATAAGGTCTCCCTGGAGTCTATAAACTATACATACACACTACCATACACTCACACCAACTTGTCTACTGTCATCTGCACTTGCAGGTGTTGCTTTGTTGATGTACAGCTGCTTAATATATATATTTGTTTAAATTGCTGGTTGCATATTTAGACCTCTTCCCCCCAGTTTTTGGAAACATTTGATTTTATATGGCTATGAAAAATGAAGCACCTTCTCACAAGTCATCCGTAAAGGCTGTGGAAATCTCCACCCTTGGATATCCAAAAGGTGTTTGGAGGAGGTCCTGGGCCATAGCTCTAGGTTGCCCTGCTTGAGCAGGGGGGTTGGACCTGATGACCTCCAGAGGTCCCTTCCAGCTTCAATCAGTCTGTGATTCTCCATGTACATCAAGTACACCAACCCCCTACTCAACAGCCCATTCCTCTTCCTCTCACAGAGGAAGACATTCACAAGCCAGCAGAGACCTTGCCATCTTTGTCCCTGTGTTACCTGCACGTTTATTTCCAGTTAAGATTCTGGGTTGGTGTCTTGATACTTCTGTATCTCCCCTACAGGAGCTCTTGCCTGTAATAAATTATCCTGCTCTGTCTGAAACAGTATCTGTCCTACTGCCATTTCTCCTTCTCCTATGGTCTCAAGTCCTTTCAGCTGGAGAGATGGGCTGATGAAGCAGTGCAGAGCACCTGGATGCATTTCTTGTAGAAGCAAGAAATTTTCAGAACACAAACAGAACAAACCTATAGGTGCAGACTTCTTCAGTCGGCACGTGTTTAGGGCATAACCAAGCCTGAGAAGTGAGGCTTTCAAAGTAACTCATGCACAGAAGCTGACCTCTTCCCTCCCACCCAAAGGCATCTCATTAGACCAGTCGATAGTCATTCTCCACAAATATGAATCTCATTATACTCTCAGACTATCATACCTACCAAACCACAATTACTAGCCAATTTAAAGCAAGTATTACACAGTTGGCAACAGCCAATGTAACCTGCATTTTAAAGAAGGTGAATCCTTCTGCTCAGATCTACCATTTTTGCTCTCCACGTACCCAAGACTAACACAGAGCTCCAACATGGCTGTGACAGCCCAGTTACCCTCCTTAAATTCAGGAATTAAAGTTACAACCAGAGTAAGCAGCATCACCAACCTACTATTTTTCCACAGGCAGATCTATCAATAAATACAACCCACCTCACGTTTATTCAAATGTCAAATTTGCAATTACTTTGGAGTTTCCTGGTCAAGAGATACAAGAATTTAACACTTGGCTACTCCTTTCTGCAAAAGCTGGTTTAAGCCCTGTTGAAGCCAAGCCTCTAGAAGTTCTGCTTTGTTTATATACTGACAAATGGCCATGTCAAAGGATTTGTAGTGTTTCAGAGCTATGTTGACATTAGTGTAACAAACACATTAGTCCCTCACCTTCGTTAGCACAAGTTTGCAGCAAATGTGCAACCATTTGGAGAGCAGTTATTTATTGCCAGCTATTTGATAATCATGACAAAAATTAAAACATGTCCCTATGAGTCAGTGAAAAAAATCCACATATCAAATTTATTTCAGAACAACTATTAGATAAGAGCTCAGAATATTCTCTTCGGTGAACAAGAACACAATCCAACTTTTAAATACACATTTTTTCTCCTGCTTGCCATCAGCTTAGTCATCTTCTGGAATATTTAGTAGAATTTGGTATTTTAGGCTGCATGTTTCCAAAAAATTACTAGAGGACAGCGCTGTCAGAACTACTCACGGAAAATATGAAGTCATCACTCATGTTTTACAATTTATGTGGCAGTGGCAAAACAGAAAGAGACCGTCTCACATTTTATAGATACCTTAAGGCCAGCACCTCTGTTGCTGTAGTACTTGCCTGCAGGTGAAAGCTGAGTGGTTTGACTCATCGCTCCCCAACTCAAGGCACTAAGTCCTTGTTTTGAATCAATTACAGTATAAAAGGGAAAGTGGTTATGCCGCGAGTACCTCACAAGAGGAACAAGGTGAGAAGGAAAGCTCCCCTTCCCACATCGCAGCCTGCCTCAGTGGAAATAGGAAAATAAAGATATTATAGTTAAATGGAAATTTAGTTTCAAAGTTTGTTGAGGAAACAAACTAGAAGGCTCCAACTTCTTATGAACTAACTCACCGAATGAGAAGGAACATTTTTAAAATGCATGGAGCTTAGAAGTGTTTAAAAAACAAGGCATTTCTCTTTCATGCTTCTCCCCAACCTCCCCCAAAAAGGGTTTGCAGAAAACAAATATTGTTTAGCAGGTAAACTTTCACTTTGTAAGCCAAAGGCTAAAATGACAGCAAAGCTCCAGCTAACACCCTGACCACGATTCTGCTTGCACAGGCATTTTAACCAAACACCAGCAAACTGCTCCCTTCCTTAGGGGGTGAGTTTCTAAAGACAGAGAGGTCTTTCCTTCCTCTGCCTGCCTGTGGAAGGAAGCTATGCTGTGGAAACTCGCTTCCCACCAGCTGAAACACAGCTCTGGACTGTTTGGTTTAGTTTTTTTTTTTCCCTCCACCTTCAAGCAGGGTTGGTACAACTGATTTCCAGAGAAGCCAGAGTGCATCAGGCACAGAGACCACGGCTCGTGAGGGTAAGGCTGCAGCAACCACGGTAACGCCGAAAGGCAAAGAGGCCAGAGCTGTTCACACAACTCAGAAAACTAACTTACCTTTATCTAAGGGTGTTTAACAGTGTGTAATTAAAACACTGAAAACTCCTCAGAAGTTGGTACACTCAGACCTGTTATGCCAATGGCAGTTTGGCTATAGCTTGGAACCATTTATGACTACTTAACTATTTGGAGCCTGTAAATCCTACCTCAGAAAATGTCTCCAAGAATGAGGTTTCATTAGATGGCCATGAAGGTCCCATTCACAGCAATGTGGTTTTTATACTGTTGTTCCTCACACTTTCCCCAACATTCACCCCCAACACATGTCGGCCAGTCCAAGTCTGAAATGTCAATGAGCTGGTTCTAATCTCTAAACAGAAAAAAACTAATTGACTCGGCCAAGCAAACGAGCAGCTTTCCTCCCTACTCCCCAGGCAGGTTAGTGAGCTGGGCTGGCTCACCCAGGGATCAGGAATACCCAAAGTAGGGCAAGGTGAGGTGCAGATTCAGGTGGTCCCTGGTGACATCTTGCCTTGAAGGTTCATCCTAAGTCAACAGACATTTCAGACAAGTTAACTTTAAGCATAAGCTCGGGCGTTTTTCCAAACCAAAGTGCTGGAGGAGCTGTCACACAAGTTCAAACAGATGGCAGAAGCCACCAGAACCAGGGCACGTTTAGGTGTAGAATTCAACAGCCAAACAAACTTGAATTTCAAAAGGCTCACACCACAGCAGCCACCCCAGCTCCCCAGCTGTTCCGGTGCTCCCCAGCCTCCCATCCCAGTTGTGATAACTCACTCGTGTCAAGTGTTAATTTGAATGGCATATAAATCATTATACTAATATAATTGTTTACAAGAACAAAGTGTTTCTTCAGAAGTGTAAGCACAGATGTAAATCTCTCCCCCATTTGTGACAGATCTTCTTTCAACCTAAAACCTCAGAAACTGAGATTTTACAAGTCTGTGCCTACTCACCCACACGGTAACTGCATTTTGAAAGACCTTGTCTTTTTTTTTTTTTTTTAAACAGACTAAGAAGCCTAAAACCACAGGTAAAATGTGCACTGCACGTAAACCAGCTTCAGCTTGCCTTTGCAGAAAGGCCTCCACCATATTTCACAAGAGACAGAGAGGTACCAGTAACTCAGATCTACCATCAGTGTGAATTGCCAGAAAACCTCAAATGTCAAGAAATAAGGTTTATCAGGAGAGTGATGCTCTGGCTTTTACACACAGAGGACTGGGGAAAGGTTTAATACTAGAGATACATAACAAAAAGTCTTTCCTCCACCCCAAAAACCACCCCAGAAGTGAAATCAAAGCATGGGAAGGGTCGGGAAAGACTAAGGCTTCACAGCTGATAAAGATGAAAGTAACAAAGATTTTAAAAAGCACGGTGCTAAAATGGCAGGGACGGTGCTAGAAAACACAATATTCATCTTTCCTCAACTTTTCAGAGTAGCTGATGATGCTGAGAGCTGCAGCAAAGGGCTTCTCACCCACACAGATTGGGTAGGACAGGTCCTCGGCAGGAGGACACTCCCCAACACCATCATGAGGATGGCTTTTTCCCCACAGCCACGTCACCAAGCATCAATCCAGCACCGTTCCTTCAGAGGGGACCAGGGGTTCTGAAAGCATCCCCAGGGTTTGCTGACACATCTCTGACCCTCAGGAAAAGCCAGGGGAGATTATCCCACATACCCTACCTCTGCAAGCTGTATTGCAACCCCAGCTTGATTACAGAAGGCTGGAGCAGTGCAAGCCCCTAATGATGGATTAATGCTTCAAATACATTTCAAGTTCTTTGAAAAGTCTTGGCATTTCCTCCTCAGGACAACTTTCCCTTTCCTTCATGGGACTTTCATATTGCTTTTCTGTGAAATGCATTACTTGTTTATATGACCCAAACTCTTCAAGCTTCAGATAGCTTAACTCATGAAGTAACTGGTGAATTACACCTCAAACTACTGTCTCAGACACTGATCTACAAGCAACAACCAATCCAGGGGTCACGATCTGAGAATCGCCATTTTCTGTCATTTGAGGGTCCAAGTCCCCTGCGCCTTTCGAATGACACAGCAAGTTCATTTCCAAAACATTCTTGGGACAAGCCACCACAAAAGCTCCAGTGCAACTGAAGCAGCTCAAGAATAACGGTCACTACAGATTGGTTAACTGCTAGGATGAAAATCAAATACTTTATATCTTTAATGAGAAGTCATGGAAACTCATGAATTCAGCTGCTGTTTGAAAAAACAGGGGTCAGTATCACCCACCATGCAAGGAAGATGCTCAGGTACAGAAAGTATACGCAGGAAAGCTGGTATTGTAAGGAATGTAGACTCAGAATGGTTTGGGTTGGAAGGGACCTTAAAGACCATTCAGTTCCAACCCCCTGCCATTGGCAAGGACACCTCCCACCAGACCAGGTTGCTCAAAGCCCCATCCAGCCTGGCCTTGAACCCCTCCAGGGATGGGGCAGACACAGCTTCTCTGGGCAACCTCTTCCAGGCTCTCACCACCCTCACAGCAAAAAAGTTCTTCCCCATACCTCATCTAAATCCCCCCTCTCTCAGTTTAAAACCATTCCACCTCATCTTGTGGCTCTCCTTCCTGATCCAGAGTCCCTCCCCATCTCTCCTGGAGCCCCTTTAGGGACTGGAAGGGGCTCTAAGGTCTCCCTGGAGCCTTCTCTTCTCCACACTGAACACCCCCAACTCTCTCAGCCTGTCCTCACAGCAGAGGGGCTCCAGCCATTGCAGCATCCTCATGGCCTCCTCTGGACCCATTCCAACAGGTCCATGTCCTTCCTGTGCTGAGGACTCCCATTCAAAGAGTCTTCAATATGCTTTTCCCACTGCCCTAATGGAAGCAATGCTACTTAATCAGGTCAAGTTGGCTATAAGCTCTCTTGTTCACACTCTTTGATAGAGAATTACTTGTTTATCATCAAGATGCAGGAAGCAAGGGTAGCCAAATGAACAGTCTGAACAGACCTCATGGCTTAGAGTTGAGTAACTTGTGGAAGAGGTGCAGTTTGGTGGGCAGCACTTTGGAATCCCCATAGAAGGTGCTTGAATTAATACAATTCCTATTAAGAAAGGGGGCTTTTTATGTAAAACTAAGACTCCCCCACCAATCCACCCCCACATGCCTCGTTATGCTTGCTGACTCTTCAGATCAGTCTATTGTCTGAAGAGGCACTTTTAGCCTCACTCATTTCTACTCCAAAACCAATAGAAGATCCCTTCTGCCAGCAAAGCTTAGACACCTGGGTACTTAATAAATGGTTCAGGAGAGGGGTGGGAGATTCTGTTTTGTTTTTTTTTTTTTTTTCCCCTCCTAGAAGGATCAGAAAACTTAAAAACCTTCCACTAAAGACTGGGGTTTTTTTTGCAAATTATCACTACCACTGAAATGTGACTACAAGGCTAGGTTGCAGATACACACAGACTGCAAGAAACAGGTTACAAAATTAGAAGATTGCAGGCTGGTAACAGCTATGATTGACACAATAGTAGACAAGCTCTGACTAGACCATGAAATAAGTCTGTGAGGAAAGCTCTGAGCCAGAGCGCTGTGCCTACTCAACCTCCAGAAATATACACACACTCATTTTCTCAAACTTGTGTTAAGCACAGCCCTCCGTAAAATGAAAAAGTGCTGTTTTCTAGAGCGTGCATCTGGGACACAGCATTTTCTCAATTGATAGATTCTATTTTCTTGAGAAATAAACCCAGGAACACACAGACCGCAGCACCATACCGAAGCACTTCAAAAAAGTTTTAAGTACAATTTACTGGGGCAATTTACTGGTGGCATGTAGTGGGAATCGTTTTGCAAGGGATGAGTTAGTTTTGATGACACTTTTCGGATCACATGCGTCGCTTAAATTTGATCCAACTCATTTTTCAAACGCACACAAAGAAAAAAAAAAAGGGCAAGAATTTGTAGATTTCACTTTGTAAGGAAATTTATGCATCTTGGATTGTGTTATCATGAAATAATCATACAAAAAAAAGCCAATTAAAGCAGCTAATTCTAGTCATCCAAAATGCTAAACATAGGTATCTGGCCTGTCAGTGGAGTACTGTGTCTATATTTGATCCTAGATACTAGAATCCCAGAGATGAAGACAAAAATCAAACTGCTGTGCCAAGAGGCCACAAAAGACAGGGCCTGGTACAGTTTCAAATAGACTGTTTCAAAGAACATAAGTTATGCTGTCTTTTCTTCCACGGGAGATCCAGTGTGCACATTGGGTGCAATACTTCCACATTTAAACAAACTATAGGCATAAGGCAGCTTTATTTAACACCAGGGAATTTGAAGAGTCTAGAACAACAATACACAAGTACTGATAACTTATAGAAAACTATAAGCCACTTATTTCTCAGGGCTTTAGCACTTTAGACCAACAGCCACAGCAGCTGCATAAATAGGGATTTGATTTAGTAACTCTGCATTAACTTTCTTTCCAAGGTACATTAAGTTTTGGATTATTTATGAATGGCCTAATTACTTGAGTAGTATTCCCCCCCCTTTACCCAGTATTTCTCTCTTCCTGTATTAAGATCAGGACACCTAAAGTTTTGCTCAATTTCTACAAAGACAAATATACCTGCCTAACTTCAAAAATCAAGTTATTTGTAAACAAATGAACATAACCAGCACAGCTAAAACAGCAGCAGACAATCCTTCCAACTCTGGGCCTTAGTCTCTCACCACATGGACTTTTATTTATTTATTTTTTTCCCTCTATAAATATGACAGAGCTGAATGCTTTTGCTTCCCCCTTTTGGTAAGTCGAAGAGAACTCCTCTAGGAGGAGAGCTGTAAAGTTTTGGAGGATCCACATGACAGGGAAAGGCAGATCGTGCTTCTCTCAGAGCAGAGTACTGAAGAGCTGCTGCTCAGAAGGACCCTCACCTCACAGAACTTTACAGACCCTGCCCCTCCATAAGTCCATACCCACCTATCCAGCCATAGCATTATTCCTCCAGAAAAAAAGTGTTGGAGTAGGTACAAGAACCTGAAATTGTCCTCAAATAAAATTCTGTGAGGTAGCTTCATTAAATACAGTTCCATGAGCTAAAAGACACTCTTTTGATGCTTCGCTTAAGCTTTGTTGTGAAACCACAAGAAAGAAATGCATCCCACATTTGCTTAACACTGATTAAGCACCAGCTTTATCTTATACTGGGATTTAACGTTTTTCAAATCTGAATCCTGACGTATCACAGGAAGAAAATTTCCTTGTCTGCAGAAGTTCAGTTCCAGTAATTGACAAGTGCAGCCAAGTAAGTTATTATTCTTGCAACAGGCTGGCAGGAAAGATAATGTTACACTCCTGCTACAGTTTTATGCATCTGCAAATTATGGTAAATCAGAGCTGGCTTGTTTCAAACCAGGAATGGATTTTGTCCCTATGTTTTCAATATCGGAAGCATTCAAGTGATCACAGCATGAAATAACAGGTTTTTAATACTGCAGTGGGTTTTATGCTGTGGAAATTGCTACACGAGGCAGCGGTGACATGTTTATATAGAACACTCGTAGGAAGGATTATACAAATCATGGATGTCAGCAAAATGGAAAGCATCTGGTCGGCTGTGGCACACTGCTGAGGCGCTCCCCACTGCCAGCCTCTGATACAGTGGGAATCACAGGAGTCACAAACCAGTGACAGACTGGTGGCACTGCCTACTGCAGCCCTCAGATCACAGCTGCCAAGGTAAAGCGAGCTCGTGTCACCTGTGCTCTCTGCACGGGGAGAGGGAGACCCATCTCATCTCAGGGGCTTCAAGGGGAGAGCCCCACTTTAGGATTTTATCTATAAGCACATTGAGGCTTGATTAATGAAGGAAGAATTTCCCCTGTCACACATTAAGAAGAAAAAAAAACCCAAACAAAACCCCAACAAAAGTACAGACACTTAACTACTGAAGCAATTTTACATGGAAGGTCCATGTCTTCATAAAAATCCACTTACAGCTTTTTGGACGAAGCACCCTCCAAGAATAGTTAAAAGTCTACATAATGCTCCAGAGTATTAGCTTTGCTTTTGGACCACCAGTTTAGCTGACACGGAAAAGACTAGCTATGTAAGACTTCACACATCTAGACACATTGTTCTATTTAAGTCATCATTGACTTGCATCAAAAAAAGAGTTGGCTCCAAATCAGCTGATTCAGATGATATCTTACGAATTAAGTACTATTAGTTTAAGAGAAGTCCACCCATTGTTGGTCAAGCCAACCTTTTCTGGGATTGGGAAAGGGAAGCTAAGGGAAAAAAATAAATAAATTTGCCAACAGCAAGAAATAAAAGGAAAAGCAAAGCAGGACACGGGATGTGCAGGAAGTGTACACATGAACAGATCCTCAGTTAAATATAAAGAGTGTTGATTGCTCCTCAGAACCTTAAGTTCCACAGTTCAGATCTAACCATACCTTCTTGGAAGATTTTTTTCTTTTCTTTTTTATTTTAAAGTCACTTCACAATAACATTTAGAGGTGAATGGAACTGTTATGGAAACCCAGTCATAGCAATACAAAACTCTATGATTAGTTTTCTATTACTGTAAGAGACTCGGAACACACAGAGGGTGCTTTAAAAAGGTCTCTGAAACAATGTTATAAATAAGCCTATGACTTAGGCCTGAAGGAAGAACAGCTGGAGAATTTAGGATCCTCCCATATTTTAATTCATGGTGATGTCATAATTTAAGAGTTCTTGGAAACTCTGTCAATTCAGCATTTAAACCACATCAATGACAGCCATTAAATCTAGTGCACATCTCTGTTTGCCTAACCATCAATTTAACTTTTATGAAAGGAAACACGCAGAGCTCTGAGTTGTAAAGAAGTCATATGAACTTTCTCAAAACCTTCCAAAATGGCCTTAAAAATGCACTTTCCCAGTTTAAAAGCCTTTCTGAAGGCGCTATCTCGCCTGCACTGAAGTTTAAGCAGTCTCTCCACAAGCTTTACAATAGGTTGGAAAAAAAGACTGCTCTGCCATTAAGCAGAGCAGATTTGAAGGGGCTCCTTTAGGGTTATGAAACAACATTTCACTTCCATTTCAAAAAAAAAAAAAAGTTTTGCTTGGGAGGGCCTTCTGAGTTTTGAAGATGAGACATTCTACAAAATTTTGTTATGAAAAGGTAAGAGCCAGCCAAAGAAGGCTTAAGTCGAAGTATATTTCAGATTGCCTAATCCTTTGATTGTTATGCAAGTGTATTTCATAACCTTATTTGAAGGACCAAAGAACAGTTTTAGTACTAACAATGGGCTCAGCCTGACAGCTAATTCTAACCCCAGTGTGCATCATGCCCTCCTTCCACACTCCAGTTTATGTAACTCCACACTACGGTGGGTTTAAAAAAAATAAAAATCATACAGGAAAACAAGGTTTAGATAAAGGAAAAAGAGCAAGTTGACATAACTTGTTCTCCTTGATTAGCATCCACTAGTTATGGAGACAGTACCACCCCAGAAATCATATTAAAGATTTTTCTTACTTCCACTGGCAGCCCCCAGAGAAAGCTATGAGAACAAATACACAGGATTCCTGAAAAAGTCATCTTGGCTTGATTTCTCGAGAGATCTTTTTCTCCTTTCCTCACAGCCTTCAAAAGGAGCAATTTGCCTCCCAGGCAATTCAAGCGACATTTCCAGCAGGGATTTTAAGTATTTTTTTCTTTTTTCCCCTCCCAGAGATGGGCAAGTTTGCTATTGTAGCCATCGTTAAAACAGCATCTTAGAGCTGCTAACATGCTGGCATGAGAGAAGCCAGAAGAAGTCTGAGAAAGTCATTCATTAACAGTAACAGCTTTTAAGCAGACTCAGAGGTTGTGCTTGCAAAGGATTCCACATCCGGGGCTGCAGAAAAGGGCATAAGACTCGGAACCCTGGATTTGAGGCAGATAGAGTTGTTTTAAAACTGCCTGTTAGCAATTTTAATACCCACCATTCCTGTTAAACAGAACAGCAGGCTAAAAATAAGAAACCCACAAAAGTGGCGAGCTCGCAAAATGAAAGGGAGCAAGCACCAAACTCAAGGAGAGAGGAGTTAAGCAACAGCAGTTAATTCTCCCAAATTAACTGACCATAAATAAATAAATAAGAGGGCAGCAGAAAGGAGCCTGTAGTTACCCAGAAGTGCGCGTGACAGTTGACCATCATGGTCCTCTCGATCAGCTCATCGGGACACTCCAGGAGATGGTGGCCGGAGACCACGCCGGCGTTGTTCACCAGGACCGACACCTCGCCCACCTCCTTGCGGACCCTCTCGGCCGTGGAGTAGACGTTCTCCCTTTTGCCCACGTCGCAGGTGTAGGTGTAAACCTGCAAGTCACAGCGGGGCAGGGCATCTTTTTCTCCCTCTCCGGCTACTAAGGAATAGAGAAAAGAAAACAGGGAAGGGGAGGAGGATAAAAATCTTACTTTTATGATATTATTGAAGTAAAGAGTGGAGCAACGAGGTGTTTGATGCCCCCTAGCAGGTGAGAGTGGCTCTGGGATGGAGACCCCCGGGCAAGTAGCCTCGGCTACTCCTTCCCCAGGCCAAGGCAAGGGAAGCGGCAAGTGGTAGCCGGGGTAGCCGTCCCCCAGCAGGCCACCGCTTACCTCTGGAGGTGGCAGCCGCCTGGGCCATCTCCCGGTAGATGTGCCGCACCATGCCCGCCGTCTCCTCGTTGCTCTGGGTGTTGATGTCCCACAGGACCAGCAGAGCCCGGCGCCGGGCGAACTCCAAGGCGAAGAGGCGGCCCAGGCCGCTGCCCGCCCCGGTGATGAGGCACACCTGCCCGGCCACGCTCTTCTCCTTGGGCCGCACCAGCCACTTGGCGGCGGCCAGCACGAACGCCCACAGCACCCGGAAAGTCACCACGAAGAGCTCCAGCAGGATATTCATGCTGACGGACCCCGACCGCGCCGGGGTGGTGGCGGGGGGACACGGACAACGGGGGCGCGGAGGAGGCCGCCCGGCTCCCCGCACCTGGGGGCGCCCCTGGCCCGGGACCTCCCGCTGCGGGCGGGCAGGGAGAGAGACCCCGCTCCCGAGAATGACGGGCTACTCTCTTCTCCGCGCCGCTCGCCCTCTCAGGCGGGCTCCGCGCTCTCCACACACGCCAAGGACGGAGCCCTGACTCGGCGCTGCCCGCCTGCCGCTGCTGCCGCCTCCCCGTCCCCTCGCACCCGCGGCCCCGCTACTGGCAGTGAGCATCTTGCTGGCTCGGCCCCCCCTCTATATAGGGCGGGCCGGGCGGCCGGGCACCTCCCCCCGGGCTCCCCGGCCCGCCCCGCATTCCCGGGACCCCCCGCCCTGCCACCGCGGCCCCTCCTCGCCCCGCCCCGCCGGAGGAGGGGTCCCTCTCCCGGCGGCGGGCCCAGGCGGGCGGCCCCCCGCCTCCTCGGGGGGTGTGTGTGAGGGACTACATATCCCAGGGTGCACCGCGCCCCGCCCGCCGGGGCGCCATCTTGAGGCAGGTGCTTCGTTGCGCTGTTGAGCACCGATCTGAAGGGCTCCCTTTTATAATAAACAGCTTTAACGTAAAAAAATACCGTTTTACAATAAAAAGTTAAACGTCGATACAGCCGCGGCTCGAACCCAAAGCATTCACCGCACAATGCGTTTTCAGCCTCCTGCGGGGCCGGATGGGTCTGGTGGCGACGGAGCTGCTCCCGCCCGCCCCTGGATACAGCCCGGCCGCGCTCCCGGCCTGGGGTACGGCCGCTCCCGGCGCCGCTCCCGCTCCTACCGGGGGGAGGGCGACTCCCGCCGCTCTCCCCTCAGGCGCTCGCCGGCCACCCCGGCAGCCTCACCGCCGCCAGGCAATCGCCATGGACGCCCAAACCTCAGGGTCCTGCCTGCGGAGGGGTTACGTGCGCCCTGCGCATGCGCACGCCCTTTCTCTTCCGGCGCTGACCATGGCGGAGAAGGAGTAAGTGGCCGTCCCGCCCTGGGAGAATCCACCGCCATCGGTGGCTGCGGCGGCCCACGGTCCCTGCCTCCGCCGCTGGGGCGCTGCCCGCCGCGCCCTTGGCCGCCGGCGACGCGGGAGGGGACGCGAGGGTCGCGGGGTCGGGAGCGGCGGGAGGATGGAGGGGCCCCAGCGCGGCCGCGGTGCAGGCGCCGCCGGTCCCGTCCCTTCTGCTGGCGGCCGGTGGTGCCCCGGCGGCCCTCGGTGAGGCGGGGGAGGGAGAGCTGGCCCCCGAGCGCCGCCTGCGTGGGTGAGGGAGCCGGTGTGGCAGTGTGGCCCGGCTCGGGAGGCTGGAGTAGGGAGTGGCGGCCGGGTACCTCAGGGCGAGAGCTCGCCCGGGTAGCGATGGCTCCGTAAGCGCTGGTCTTGCGGGGTCTGTCACGTCGAAGAGCCTAAAATCTGAGTAAGCTTCAAGTCCTACGAAATAAGTTTCAGGATTCTGCCACGCTGGCTTTGTTCTTAAAGCACCCGTTGGAAAGTTTGTTAATTACTGAAGTTACATCTTAACATGAGGAGCAACTTCTTTCCTGTGAGGGTGGCAGAGCCCTGGCAGAGGCTGCCCAGAGAGGTGGTGGAGTCTCCTTCTCTGGAGACATTCCAACCTGCTTGTACACGTTCCCGTACTGACATTTTTCGTGTGTAACTTTAAAGCCCAGTGTCTTCATATCAGCTAAAAGAGTTGTTGTCTTTTTTTTTTTTTTTTTTTTACCCTCTTTTAATCCAGAGCAAAGAAGGTGCCGTCGGTACCGGAAAGCCTGCTGAAAAAGCGGCAGGCTTACGCAGCTATGAAAGCCAAACGTCAGAAAAAGATACTGGCTATAAAAAAGGTGGGTATTCTAGGATTCCTGAACTTGAATCCCTCGTCTGTGGCAATATGAGCTTCTGCTGCCAGTGTAACGCAGTATAGAAGTTGATGGTGTTTAGGTCTAGTACATTGGTTTGTTTTTTAACGTTTTAGACTGAAGTGTGTGGGGTGGGGGCAATAACAAGCCACTTCTGGTCAGAGAAAGGGCCAAGTGAACAGTTTTCTCTAAGATTAAAGTCACTCTTTTACAAGGCAAGAAGTTACAGCTTTTGAGGGCTAAGCTTGATGCACGGTAAGGTTGTTTAATGTTGAGCAGCATTGCTGTAAAGCTGTCTTCCAGATTCTCTAGATTATCACTGAGGATAATTCTGAACTCCACATTTTGGGCCCCTCACCACAAAAAAAAGACCTTGAGGGGCTGGAGTGGGTCCAGAGAAGGGCTGATGAGGGGTCTGGAGCACAAGTCCGGTGAGGAGCAGCTGAGGGAGCTGGGGGTGTTCAGCCTG
>BJBW01007246.1:28774-53674 GCA_004320125.1 Scolopax mira
TGGAATGGGCTGCCCAGGGCAGTGGTGGAGTCACCATCCTTAGAGGTAGCACTTAGAGACGTGGTTTAGCGATGGGTTTTTATCAGTGTTGGGTTGATGGTTGGACTCGATGAAAGGTCCCTTCCAACCCAGGCAGTTCTGTGATTCTATATTGGCAGATGTTCCCACCATCTGTGTTATTCATGGGAAGCTCTAGAAGATGCTGCGTTATTTGAGGGTGATCCATGTGCATTAAAAGGTGTCATATAATCTTAAATCTTAATTTTGAATTGGTTTCAGCACCGTAAGGCACAGCGAAAGCTCATCTACGCCCGAGCCCAAGCCTACCACAAGGAGTACAGGCACATGTACAGGCAGGAGATCCGCATGGCCAGGATGGCCCGAAAAGCTGGCAACTACTACGTTCCAGCAGAACCCAAACTGGCATTTGTGATCAGGATAAGAGGGTAAGATTGAGTACAGATGGCAACAATTTTATGTTCAGAAGCACCAAAATTGCCTTTCCTGATTCCTTTCTAGTCTTAAATATGTAAATAAGATCAAGTGTTCCTCTGGTGGCCTGGAAGTTGTTGGCAGTGATGGTGTTCATGAACAACATCATGTGCATGATTTAATGTAGCTTATTTATGTAGCTTTATTTATGTATAGTATGCAATATTAGGTATTATAATGTAGCACAAAATGACTTTGCTGTCTGTGCCTACTCTCTTTAGGAATCCCTGATTCTTAGGAAGGTGGCTACAAATCCGTGCAGATACTTCTGTTTCACCTTAATCTCAAAAAAATTGCACACTGGTGTTCCCTGACATTCAACTCGGCTTTGTTTGAAGTGTTTGTTTAACTCTCCTTTGGTAAAACGTTATAAACAAAAGGTGTGATTGGAAGAATTATGTTGAGTCCTTAATCCTTTGAGCGTAATACTTTTTTTCAGTTCTTTTCACGGAAATCGATCTGTTTTAATACTGAAATATACAGTAAGTAATTTATTAAGATTGCTTTGTGTAGTTGGTAAAATAACGCTGTGTTCCGTTACACGATACTAGTGTGGGGTTTTCACCTGATGCTCAGTGTTTTGGGATGTAGGTAACTGAGGCTGTTTCCCTGTGTTCTCTAGCACCAACGGTGTGAGCCCCAAGGTCCGCAAGGTGTTGCAGCTCCTCCGCCTGCGGCAGATCTTCAACGGCACCTTTGTAAAGCTCAACAAAGCTTCCATCAACATGTTGAGGATTGTGGAGCCCTATATCGCATGGGGGTGAGTGGAGCCGCCTGTTTTTATCAAAATGGGGGTGAAAACGTTGAGTGCCTTTGGCATTTTGCTGCACTGGCCTTACGGGTTCCCCTTGTGTTCAAAATATCGATCGGTCTCTGTGCTCTCCCTGCTTGGAATTGCAAGTTGGAACATGCTGAAATGATCTCAAATTGATTTGTTACGGAAGTTTCTTTTGGAGACGTGAACTTGGAATGTGGCTTGCAAAGACTAATAATTTTATTTTACCTTTTTTTATTTCCTTGACTGTTGTAGTTACCCCAATCTGAAGTCTGTGCACGAGCTGATCTACAAGCGTGGTTATGGCAAGATCAACAAGCAGCGCATTGCTCTTACTGATAATTCCCTGATTCAGAAGTGCCTTGGTAAATACTGCTTCGCTTCAAACACAGCAAGAAACCAACGTGGTGCATTTGGATGATTATTGCTAAGCTGGACAACTATAATTGTCTCTGAATTATAGTAGTGACTGGTTAATAATTCCTACTTCTGCCTTAATAGCTTAATACAAAACAGGCTGGAAGTAACTTTAATTATAAAGCGTTGAAAACCAGTGTAAAGAGTCAAATTGGAGCATTTTAAATGTAAACTCCTTGACCTTTTAATAGGTCAGTAGATCTTTCAGTAATGAAAAGGTGCTGGGGCAGGAAAGAAGCTTATCATACATGGTTTTAAACTTCCTTGCAGAGGAACTAGCAGTTAGTAAAAGCTGTGTATTTAGTAAAAACAAAGTGTGGTGGTCGGCTGTCAGGAAATACACTGTTTCAGGAGGCTTCTCCTTTTCCAGTCAGAACAGCACAAGTGCAGTGAGTTTCCTACACATAACTTGTTTTTAAGCATGTTTAGCCTAGCTTTTCTTCAAAGAACACAGTCTGTTTCCTAAGATTCACTAAGTGGGGGTGTTTTTTGGTGTTCTTTATTGCTGGCTACAAATATTCAACAGTCAAAACATGCTTCTTGCCATGAATACTGATGAGTTAGCTGCAACCAATCCATTTTAATTGAAAAAGACAGTCATTGGCTGTGAGACAGTGTGGGTGCTTTCTGGCTTCCTGCAGTTTAACAAAATTAGTGGGTATATCAATAGTAAGGTAATCATTTTTAGCTTGTCATTGACCAGTGGCTCTGTAGCCCTTCTGAAAATGGACGTTTCTGCCTTTTAGGAAAGCTTGGCATCATCTGCATGGAAGATGTGATCCATGAGATTTACACCGTTGGCAAGAACTTCAAAGTTGTCAACAACTTCCTCTGGCCCTTCAAGTTGTCCTCTCCTCGGGGTGGGATGAAGAAGAAGACGATCCACTTTGTGGAAGGTGGGGACGCTGGTAACAGAGAAGATCAGATCAACAGGCTCATCAGGAGAATGAACTAATAATGGTGAGATATTGCCAACGGTTAATACTTCACACCGCTCCGTCTCTGCTATGGAGGCTGCTGCTGTTATTGGTTGAAATTCATGTTTAATACAGATTTACTCATGCTTGGGTGGTACCTACAGTATAAAGCTACTCAGACAATACAGTGTTCTGGTCTTATTTTTAAAGTCTTCCTAAAGCTTAAACATTATGATTAGGAGATAAGAACTTTACTGATAACTTATTTTTCTTTTACCGATAATTTGTTTTAAAACCTTATTTGGGTTTTATGATGGGAAGACTTGAGATCTCAGCTAAAATTTTCAGCCCTCAGAAATGAATTCTCAACACAATCTTGTGATTGCAAGTACAGTGTTTTGTCAGATTGTTTGATTTCTGCTATAAAACCCTATTTAGGAATGAAATTAGACCAACGTTAACATGACCAAGGTGGTAATTCTGAAAGACCTATTTGCCCATTTGAATAGTCCATCCTTCAGAAATGGGAAAGTTTATTAGCACTATTAGCAGTTTGCCATTTGAGGCCTGAAGTCAGTATCTAGTTCAAACAATCTTAAATCATCTGCCATAGTTACTCTGCTGTTCCTGCTTTGAGGAGAAGGCTCTACCATTCAAAGTCAAAATTTTTTTCAGAGTTCTTGTACTTCCCGCTGCATTTCCCGTGTTCTTTACACACTGAACCAGCACTGCTGTTGCAGTATCTTTCTCTCAAGTGAGGGTAAATGCCTTTTTTGGTGTGACAAACATACTGGAACTTGAGAAAACTTAATTGTGTTAGGGTGCTTAGAAAGAATAACAGGCAAAGACCTGATTTTCACAGAATGTTATGGGGTTGGAAGGGACCTCTGGAGATCATCCAGTCCAACCCCCTGCCAGAGCAGGGTCACCCAGAGCAGGTCCCACAGGAACGGGTCCAAGTTGGGTTGGAATGTCTCCAGAGAAGGAGACTCCACCACCTCTCTGGGCAGCCTCTGCCAGGGCTCTGCCACCCTCACAGGAAAGAAGTTCCTCCTCGTGTTTAGATGGAACTTCCCATGTTCCAATTTGTGCCTGTTCCCTCTTGTCCTGTCCCTGGGCACCACTGAGAAAAGCCTGTCCCCATCCTCCTGACACCCACCCTTTAAGTATTTACAGGTGTTGATCAGATCCCCCCTCAGCCTTCTCTTCTCCAGACTAAAAAGACTCAAGTCCCTCAGCCTTTCCTCATCAGAGAGATGTTCTAGGCCCATCATTGCCCAAACTGATTCTTCTAAAGACAAGAAGGTTTTTTTGGGTTGATTTGGTTTTGATTTTTTTTTTTTTGTTGTCTTTTTTGATTTGTTTTGTTTTGTGTCAATTGTGATGTTTTTTTGGAGTGGGTTGGGTTTTTTTAAGAGATCAGATGTACAGTTTCATAGGATTTCCTGACTTTTAGAGGGTTGGTTCATAAAAACATAGTGGGGAATGATGTGACTTCACGGCTTACAGCAGGTGCAGTTGCTGTTTGGATGAGTTTTCAGAAATTAAATCTTCTGAATGGAGGGAAGTCTTTTTATTTTTTTTAAGCCTTGTAAAAATGTGTTTATAGCCACAAGGTGTAGTAAGTTGAGCCCGCTGAGGTCTGCTCTCTGTCCAAGAAGCTAGAGGAGACCTATGAAATATCTTTCTGTTTGACTGACAACTTTTTTTGCTTGAAGCTGTGCTGTAGGCTTTTCTTCCTCAGTTTCCATTCCCTCAAGCTTCTTGCATGTTGCTTTGCTGTCTACACCTGTGGAGCAGCAGAGTTTTAAAGCCCTGCTTATGTGACAGTTGGAAACATGTGCTTTGGCAAAGTGGTTGCTTATGGGGGATGGTGTTCTCCTAAAGCTTTTTAGCTCAACTATGGGAAGAAGGAGTTAACTTCCAAAAGCAGGACTGCTGTAATGTTTGATGCCTGGGGTGATGTGATGTTGCTCATACGAGCATTCTTGTAGACATTTTGCTGCTGGTGACACAAATTGTCACAAGTACTGGCAGATGTTCCCCTTAAGTTGGTGCACAAGGCTTCATAACCAGGATTAAACCAAACTCCTTTGGGTTTATGCTCCTGTCTGGTTTTTGAGCATAAGATGGAAACTGCTTTTTTTAACGGAAAACCTGCACCTTTTCTGTCAGTGTAGATCTTTCTCCTCCCTCTTCAGCGACAAGCACCAGAAGTGTGTTGGTGGTCTTGAGTTTTCAGGAGGCTTCCTGCAGGAAGGAAGGTTCTAGTCCACTGTTGCAGTGGCTGTGAATGCCTGTGAGGAGTGGTTTTTAGTGGGACTTCTATCTCACCATCCCCTGTGAATAGCAGAGATCAGGGCTTTACTCCATCTTCCAATTTAGGAAGTGACCTCGCAGGTTCTTATTTTATGCCTACAAGCAGTTAATTACTCTGCTTGGACTGCAAACACACCTCTGGTGTTAGGCTAAAATGACGGATTGTTCTCATCTGCACTTTCTATTCTTGCTCTTTTTCTGCTGTTCTGAATAGAGTGCTTGTTTAAAACAAAACCACAAGTAAAACACATGTAGAAAATAGAAGAATGTTCTAGTTTCTGTGAGGCTCTGGGCACCGAGAGCAGTAGGTTCATATGAGATATTGGCAATACTCTTGAGTGCTGCCATTCTGAAGCACCACGCAGCTGAAGATGAGTATTTATTCCTCTTCCCTGTATCTAGATGGTTTTCTGCCATCTGTCTTTATTTCTTATTACTTAAGTGGTAATCTCAAATAAATTTTGAAAAATTAAACACTTCCAGTACCGATATCTTCATATAGATCGGGAGAAAAAGCAAAATACTTGATACTGAATTTTGACAATCCAATATTGGCACGATACTGAAATCAGCTCTCAAGCAAACTTTACAGGAGCCAGTCTCCAGTCTTTTTGCTTTCATTTTTGTAAACAGTCCCTGAAATGTGCTGAAAATAAGAGTTCCTGCAGCAGAAATTAGAATAACCACAAAGCTCAGCATTTATCTAAATATCAAGTTTCCCCTGGTACAATTCTAGACAAAAAGGAAAAATATGTACTAATAGTTCAAGGTGAAAATGTTTATTCTGTTCTGGCACTTGACATCTGTTAACTGAGAAGTTAATACAGAAGTTAGTTAATATGTGCAAGAGTATTGAAGTCTTAAATCCCTTGAAATAAAACACTGGTATTTGCAGCCCAAATGATAAACTGTAGAAACGTATTTATTCTTTGGGTGGCCAAAGTCGTTTCAGATTTTCTTGTGTCTAATTATACCTTTTTTTTCCCTTTCAGGGGCCCAGCTGCAGTCTTTCAAACTCTGGTCTGGTAATAAAACCATCTTGCACAAAACAGTGTGTCATCTCGACTGGTCTCTTTTTCTGGTCCTTTTCTCTGGAGGTGATGGTTCTCGAGTTAAAGGTGGAGTAACCTGCTCCAAAGAGCCATGTATAGTTTGAATTAGCAGCACATAGATAATACTGTTTCACCTTGGAGTTGGTGAGAAAGAAAACTGGATAAGGAAGAAAATTTGGAAGGATTCCTGCGGGGAGCAGATCAATTTTTGAGTGGCAACAAACCAACAAAGGGTGTCCGTTTAAATATCATTGGCATTGGTATTCTTTTTTTCAATTTCTGCAAAAGCTTATTTATGTGAAAGTGTTTAACAGCAATGCAAGTTTATTAAAGCTTGTCAAAGCTAGTTTTGTTTTTATATAACTCAGGATACTGATGATAGTGGCTTGATGGAAAATTGTCTACTTTTGTTTGTTGGTGGGTGAGGACATTGGCAAAAGAGCCACGTGTCAGATTGGTCAGTGTTTCCAGATAAACAACTGAGTTCTGAAACCTGAAGTGACAATTCCTCTATTACCAGAATCTAGTAACTCAGTTTTTTGTGTCTACATACGAAGGTACTGACACCTTTGCCCATTTATGCTGATGACTGCATGAAAACAGAAGAGCTTAGTTCTTGACAGGGGTTCAGTGGAAGCAATTAGACTACTGACACATCAGTGCTTAAAGATGAAGTGAAAACCATCTTTGTAAAGTGATAAGCAGTATGATTTACAAGGAAAAAAAACCCCTATTTTCATAAAGTTGCTGATGAAGGGGAAAAAATTCCTACGGTGAAAACGAGAGTATTTTTCGCTATTAATGGAAAACCTCAATTATTTTCTTGATGTTATAAGAGTATGATCAGCCTCCTTTCAGCTTAAAACCACCAACGGGCAATGAAATTCAGGCATTGGGGGACATACCTGAGGAAAGAGTTGTTGATACTTGGGTGTCCTAGTCTGTTTCTTAACATTGGTAGAGTTCTTGCATTACTTTGCTACAAATTTTTCAGTTATTTCCCTATTCTAGTATATTCTTAAAAGCGTATTGTGTATCACGAAGCCATACAAAGGGATAGCAAACTTTGTATGACGGGTCTAGAGAATAAAAGATGAACTCGTGAAGTTAATCAGTGGTTATTAGAACCTCTCTTGTCTGGTAAGAACACCCCTGTGTAGCTGTAGAGTGTTAATACCTGGTGTGGGAGCTAATACTGAAGTGTGTTTTAGCTGGTAATCCTGTGTCATGGGTCACCTTCTCTACCAGCATCACTTTCAGGATTTATGGTCTTGCTCTTCAGGCCTGTCCCGTAGTAGGCGATGGCAGAAGCAGCTCGTGGTCAGGGTCAGACCTTGCACTGGAGATGAGGCACGATCCACTTACTCTATACATGAATAAGTACATTCCGGAGCATTTATGAGGTAATTCGAGTTAAAACTGTAGCTGATGAAGACAATCGGTCCCTAAACAATAAATAATGCAGAACTTTTGTCAACATTCTGTGGTAAAGTTCAAGTTTTTGCAAACATGCTGTTACTTTCTTGCTCTCCATAATTGCCAGCTGCTGACACACACTGGAATAAAATCTCCATAAACTCTTACCCTCTTGCAAAATGACCATCGTCTTCCTTTTTTTTCCCTCAGAACCGAAGCCAGAAGCTTTACCTGATAGTTATTGGAGAAGCAGCAGGAGATGCTTTGAAAGGCTACCAGGTTTTCAGGCGTGCTAAGGTTTATAGGCTTTACAGTTAATTGATATCCCTGGGTTGGTTGGTTTTGGGTTGGTTTGTTGGTTTTTTTTGCTGGTGTCCAGCCCGTTTCACTGTCACCAAGTGTAAAGCCACACATCTGGAAAGGGAATGGGAGCCCATCCCGGGCATGGATGTTTGGAGAGAAAGTTGGGAGACGTGATGGATGCTCAGCTGAGCTGAACATAAAGCTCCTACTTGGCCAAATGCAGTTCTTGGATGCATTAAAAAGGGAATATCAAATGGTATGGGGGAGGTAACACTACTTTTGTTCCAGTAGTGCTTGCGCTGGTGCCAAATGCAGTATCCAGTTCTTCTGCCAAAAATTGAGCACATGCCTTGTACTCTGAGAGCTTAATTTATGCAGTTTCAAGGCAGCCGTGGTTACGAAATGAGTATCTACCTATAATTACCTCCGTGGAGAAAAGCAGTTTGATAACAGGGAATTCTTTGATCTAACAAAGTTATAATAGGGTGAAGTGTCTTGAAATTGAAGCCAGAAGAATTTTGGTTTTAAGCAAACAATTTTAATGGCAGATAATTTGACATTGAAATGTTTAACCAGTGGTGTGCTGGATTGTGTGTTACTGGTCATTTCTAAATTGAGGTTTGTTTTTGGTTTTTTTTTTTTTTTTCTTCCTTCTTTGTTGAGGGCAGTCCTGGAATCCTCTGTTCCTCGGCAGAAGTTACTCCCTGCAGGCTTTTCAGGTACTCCAGGGGTAGAGGTCGGAGCCTTATTTTTAAGATGTATGGCCACCCGAAGTGAAATCTCTGCCTGTTGCTGCTCGCTGGAGCCGTGCCTGAGGCTGAGGCAGGGAGAAGATCCTGGGTTTAGCTTGGATTAGGAAACCGAGGAGCAGACGGGGATAGGAATCTGAAAACAGTCGAGTTTACAAGCCAACAAGGTTTTTAGTCTCCCAAATCCCGGGTGAAACGTCCCGCTGGACTAATTTCATCAAGTGTTTAATTGTAGTGGGAGTTTCTCTGTCTTGAGGGATTTTTAACGAGATTGTGCCAGTTCTCTTTAGTGAAGTTCCCACTCTTTTTCACAGACTCAGTTCTCCTAAAAGCCTTGGTACCAGGCTGCTCCAGGCATCTAGGATCCCCAAAATATCCTTGCCCTGCCTAAATACGGGTTTAGATGTAAGCAGGCTCCTGCAGGGTGCAGCTTTTTGTGACTGAAGAATGGGAAAAACCAAGTACTGCGCTGACGAATTGCAAGTGTGAAGAGAGGAAAACGATATTCAGAGACAATTTTCCACACGAAGCTCCCGTCATTTCTCAGTCTGGCTGGAGGTGATGGCTCCTTCCATCAGGAGAAGCACTTGTGACCTTGGCCATATTGCGAAAAAATGCAAATTTTCAAAGTTCAGAGCTGTAAGCAGTTTTCCCTGAATTATTTTTCTAAAGATAACAAAAGCTCCACAAAATAATTTATTTCTTCATACTCGGTTGCACCAAATATCTTCCGTTATGAGCTAAGCGGGTACTTGGTTGGAGGGAAACAATGAGAAATAAGGGAGTGTGCAGTCGCAGGGCCGGGGGGGTGGATGTGGGGGAGAAGTAAAACCCAGGGCAGAGGAGGGGAGGGGAGCAGGGGGGGGCGTTGGGAGCAGCCTCACTCCTCGAGCTGCTTTGGCAGGGGGGAGAGGCTGTAAATCCAGTTTAACTCACCAAGGTGCCACAGGCTTTCCATGCTCCCCGTCCCCAGTGGCTCAGGCAGTCAGAGGCGTTGGTACAACTTAACTAGTTGTTAACAACTTAACTTACAACTTAACCTGGTGGTGACTGGTGCTGCCTCGGTCCTGTGGCCCCTGTCGGGAACCTCTACCCAGTGACATATCTCGAGGCATCTGTTAGACACAATATTTTTCCTTTTTTTTTTTTTTTATTGCACAATAAAATCCGATTGAAATTCTGGAGTCCTGGTCCCTCGTGTGCACAATACCACAGTAGTACCTTGTAATTTCAGCACGATGCATGTTTAAATTTTTGATATCAATACTGTGTATCACACGTCATTACAACGAGGCCTCCGAGGCAGAAAGAACTAAGATAGAGTGAGCCAGGGCAAGTAGAATGGGATTCCAAGAAGGCTCTAAGCATCTCGAGTTCGAGTCTGAAAAACAGATAAACTTATTTTTTCTCCTTTCTCCTTCCTCTTCTCCTTTCCCTCCTTTCCCTCCTTTCCCTCCTTTCCTTTTCCCTCTCCCCTTCTCTCTTTCTCCATTAGCTTCTTCTGCCAGGTATTCTTTCACACAACTGAAGTGTAAGAATACACATTTAACACAGATTGTAACACTGCCACTTTTTTTGTGCCAATCCTAATTTTGTAATTTTAACAGCTTTTTTTTAACCTGACATTTTTTTTTTCTTTGCTATTCCTTCCTACTACTGAAATGTATTTTGGGGAAAGGAGAAAGGAAAATGGGGTGAGGCTTTTCTTCATACACACATCCCTTTTGTGGGAGAAGCCATAGGGATTGAAAGCAGCATAAACAGCGTGTGACAGCTCAGTTGGTTTGAGTTAGACATAGGAAATGTTAATTATGTGCTAGGAAGCAATTAAACTAATTATGTAGTATTGTCTAGCTCTAAAACACTCTTTACTCTAGGAGACTAAAGAAGCCAGGATGTAGATGTTGCATTTATTTGTGACCCAAAGTGTTGAAGGTGAGGGGGGTTTAGCTCAGGCTTGAGTGTGGTGGTAACTGGTGGATGATGTTGCTTTTATTATTGCTCTGGTTTAGTTTTAACGACCACCTTGTCAGTTCAGAGCCTGGTGGTTCTTTGAAGCTTCTGCCTGATCTTTGCTGTTCCACTGGATGTTGGAACCAGAGATAGTTCCTGACTATCTCTGGAACTATTGCTCTCGGGGAAGTGTTCTGAGGACACGGAGCTCGGGAGGCAAAACTCTTAAGAAAAAAAAAACCTCGCAACGCTCCTTTCATCCCTTATTTGCTTTTACTTACTGCATCAAACTACAATTTAGCTGGCTCAATGTGGATTGACTGCAGGGAATATGTGTTTTGAGCAGTATTTCCAGGCTGGCTTGTTTCTGGTACCTTATGAAGAAGGACTGAGTTAAGTGCCTTCCAGCTTCTGTCCTAACGTCTGGCTTCCTGCTGTCGCCGCGTTTGTTTCTGCTCTCTGGGATTCCAACCCCTGGCGTCACCAAACGAAGGCAGAGCGTTTCTAACGGCTCTTCTGCAGCTTCCATTTCTGAAGCCTTTGTGTGATGGTGTTCTTCTTTAGCAGGCTCACCGCTGACCTCAGCGCTATGCTTTTCTTTCTGCTGGAGAGCCGACCTACCCAGACGCCCGTGACTTGCCTTCTGGGCAAGCTACAGCCTGGAAGGAAGCCTCTGAGCGGTGGCTGTGGCCAGGGAGGGCTCTGAAGCCGGGTTGCTATGATCACAAACAGGGGAAGATGCACCTGAGGAACTACCATTATAAACCTGTGATTGCTTTCTCCCTTCCTGCAGCTCCCTGGCTGAGCCGTCCTTGGGACTGGGGCTGGGACTCGTTGTCCAAAACCCTGTCCTGCATTTAGTCTTCTAAAGACTTCAGAACCCAAATGGGGGCTCCAGGAGACATGGGGAGGGATTCCATCAGGGACTGGAGCCACAGGGCAAGGGGTAATGGTTTTAAACTGGAGGAGGGGAAATTTAGATGAGATTTCAGGAAGAAATTCTTTGCTGTGAGGGTGGTGAGACCCTGGAAGAGGTTTCCCAGAGAAGCTGTGGCTGCCCCATCCCTGGAGGGGTTCAAGGCCAGGCTGGATGGGGCTTGGAGCAACCTGGTCTGGTGGGAGGTGTCCCTGCCCAGGGCAGAAGGGGTTGGAACTGGATGATCTTTAAGGTCCCTTCCAACTCTAACCATTCTATGATTCTTCTTGAACATCAATCCCCAACTCAGGTTTTCAGAGGTATCTGGAAGGGTGGTAAATATTGTGTGCTCTTTGGAGCACTTTAGTCTCACACACTGACCTGGGGAGAGGTTGTCTGTGTGTTCTCAATGATCTGTAACTGAGATGGGTTCAAATTCACATTTGCAGCAAAAATGGCCTATGCTTTTTAGAAACTAAGTTTTTCTGAGTAATAGCTATGCTTTCTTTTGAACTCAGCAGTACATATGGTCTGAGTTATCCTACTGGCTCGACTACCTTTTGGTCTATAGACAGCTATTGTGGACGTTAAATAAATTTGGACTTGATATAAATGCAGAGATTCTTTGCCGTGCCAAAATGTTCATTATTCTGGACAGGCACAGTAGGAATTTTAGGAGACAATTCTGGCTCCTGCAGTCCTGCAGGACCGAGCTTGTCGGCACATTTTAAATACCAGTGCAGGTACCTCTCTGCAAAGGGAAGTGGGTCTGGAGCCACATCTGAGCCAGCAGAGGTTACAGATGGAGTGAGGGGTGGCTGGACTGGCAGAGGGGCAGTATGCTTGGACCACTCCCTCTGAGGTCTGCTCTTCATAGAGCAGAATTCATAGAATCATAGAATTGCCTGGGTTGGAAGGGTCCTTTAAGATTATCGAGTCCAACCAGCAACCCAACACTGACAAAAACCATCACTAACCTATACCCTCAGCACCACATCTACCCATCTTTTAAATACACTTCTTAGGGCAGCCAGTTCCAGTGTGAAGTTCACCCTTTCAGTGAAGAAATTTTTCATAGCCCTAAATTTTTCAATCCTAAACCTCCCCTGGTGCAACTTGAGGCTGTTTCCTCTTGTCCTATTGCCTGTTCCTTGGGAGAAGAGACCGACCCAACCCCTCATTCTAACCAGCAAAGCCCTCTTTTGAAAGTCGTTCACAACTTGTGTCTTTTTATTTAAATTGGCTTCTTTTCTTACAGTTTTTACCTCTGGGTTCTGGGAAAACTGAAATTGTGAAAAACCAGGGAATGAGAACGCAATAACACTTCAATTTCTACTCCTTCTTTTCACCAAGCTCATTGATTCTCTGCTGTGTAACCTGGGTTAGTCATCACTTGTGGTGGAGCAGCAAGCCAAGACCCGAGATAAATTTTTAGAGTTTCCATTCTGAATGCTGCAGTAGAACTTTCTCAAAGGCTGTTGTTGTACTGAGAAAAATATAAACTGCAATGAACGGAGCTTGTAAATCAAGTGATAGCACATACATATAATTTTTAAAATATAATCTCGGTGAACCATGTTAAACTAAAAACATTGAAGTGTAGTTAGATTTAAACGTACTTTTGGTAAAATGCCTGCTCTGTTGTTGCTTTAATTTGTTCCCTTGTCTCTTTCTTTGCTTAGAAATTAGATCCCACAAAATATACGTTCTTGAGCAGAAGGACCTATTTTGCCTGAATTACACTTTTCAGAATGCAAATTTTGATTCTAATATTAAGGTGCTTACTGTGTTTTTCACTCCAGTGTTCTTGAACCAAGATTATGAAATGGGAATAAACTTCTTTAAACCTTTGTTCAGAAGCTGAGTTTTTGAAATGAATATAGAATTTTTTCAGAGATAAGCTGTCACTCCTGAAAAAAACAGTGAAGATATTAAAATTTTATTCCTATTTTTCATATGACATGTTTTAACAGTATAGATAAATGTGTGTGGGTAATAGTTTTTCTGCATGGGAAAGTGAAGAGAATCTGTAGGAAAAGTCTGTGTATCCCTGAAGATAAGCAGGACTTTTCTCCAGCTGGGAATCAGGATGATGAAATTCTCCCTCCAGAGATTATTTTTCCCAAGGGCTCCTGCTACTGAACCATCTGCAATGTCTCCTCTCCAAGTGCTGAACTTAAACCTGTGTATTTGTAGTACAGAAGTACCATGAGGAGTTTCTGGGTCTTTAAGACCTTCAGGATCCCATCAAGATGTCAAAGTCAATGGTGCTGACAGCACCCTCAGACAGAAAGGCTCCTTCTGAAGTAACACGCTGTGGAGATGTTCCTGCTGGTAACACCCCTGTATAAAGCTCCAAAGAGGCAATTGCTCTAATGCATTGAAACTGTTCTATTTCAAGCAATTGTGCTCAGACTAAGATCCAACAATACTACTGTCAGTTATATGACATTTCATTAGAATTGCATCCACAGCAGACTTTGGATGGGAAGAGAAAATAGCTCCAAGTCCAAAAGCTGCCCATTATCCAGGAGTCGGTCTCTTCTCCCATAGAACAGGCCATGGGACAAGAGGAAACAGCCTCAAGTTGTGCCAGGGGAGGTTCAGATTGGAGATCAGGAACAATTTTTACACTAAAAGGGTTCTTAAGCATTGGAATGGGCTGCCCAGGGAAGTGGTGGAGTCACTGTTCTTGGGGGTATTTAAAAAACGAGTTGACATAATGCTTAGAGACATGGTTTAGGGATGGGTTTTGTCAGTGTTGGGTTGATGGTTGGTGATCTGAAAGGTCCCATTTAACCCAGGCAGTTCTGATTCTGCCATCCAACTGGAGCCTTCACAAATGAAGTACAGTTCCTGTAATCAGTCGATGGTTTTTTGGATGCTGCTAAATGCCTGTGAAGTAGGATGTAGGAGAGCACATGTCAAACTTTAACCTCTGCAGAAAGCTTTGGTCACCTTCTTAAAGTTCACTTAGACAAAAGCATGCTTTTTAGGCCTGCATGTTTTGTGTGGGGTCCACGTTCTAGGAATGCCTGGGAAAGACAGGGCACATGGTTTTGAACCAGTAGTAATCTAAGCATTAAAAATAATAGTATTCAACAAAAAATAGTATTCAACTTCCCATACCTTTTGGTCTCTTATGCAAAGCCTGCAGGGAGATGGCAGATGACTACCACAGTCAATTTGTAAATTAATCTCTAGATGGAGCCAAAACAGATCTAATGTTTTGCAGATGAAGAAATGACCTTCAGATTTTCTACGGAAGCTATGAGAAAACATTCATTCCATAACAGATCTTTATATCCACCTAGAAATCACCAAGATTATTATTTTTTTTTTTTTTTTAGGTTTTAAAGCCTAAAGAATTGCAGCATTCATAGTCTAAACAGGGCCTATCAGGGCATTTTATTCCACATTAATAGCTAATGGAGTGTTAGAATCCCTTATCTCCGAATAAATTTGCACCCGTGCATCCATTACATACACAAAATGAGTGTAACAATCTTACGGTGCATCCTCCAATATCACTCTGAACATTAATGATTTCCTGAATTGTCAGCATTGGCAAGTGCATCATACACGCTCCCTTTTGGTGCTGTATTTATGGTGTGAGTGTGGTTTGATTTGCCAGCCACTTACTTGCCCACAGTTTTAGAAAAGCACTTGCCGGCTGCGTTATGGCTTAAGAATCCCAGCCCCATCGTTGCCTGAGGTGCTTATTGGTAGTTTTTCACAGACCACTGCTTGAAACCCTTCTTTTCCTGGGACAAAGGGATTGCAGAGCGCAAATATAACACTGAATAAAAATAAGCCTTGATTAGTTTTATATGTTATTCTTCATTGTTTCCATAATGGAGACCATATTGTAATAAAGAGTGTGTTTGAAGTTGCTTTTGCTTTCATTTTCCCCTCATACAACCTCATAGGAAGGTGTGGTTTCACAGACTCACAATGGTAATGGCTGTATCTGGAAGAGTAGGGAAGCATCTGTGTTAAGACTGATCAAATTAAAACCGACTTTATGAACTATCAAGATCTTTTTTGGCACAGAATCTTCCCTATCCTGCTGTCTCACTGGAGCTGCACTACAGGACAACACCTTTCCAGCCAATCCTGTTAGAAAATGCAGTGAGATTGTGAGTTTGTGCCATATTGTGTTAAGACCAAGAGAAAACTACAGCTCTGAGGTGGTCAGCTTTCTGCACTGTCCCTGAAACAACCGCTTGGACGGTTGTAACAAAGTACAAGTAGCCCTTGGCTGCTCAGTCAAAAGCCCCACAGCATTTTAGTTCTGACTTCATTGCATGAGATAACTCCTTTTTTTCAGATGGCAACTCTCCACATGCTGAATGACCCAGAAAGTTTATGCCCCAATTAGTGGATGATAGTCAATCGTAAGATGTGACTGCCAGAGGAACTGCAAGCGTGTCCATCTCTCGGTGGACTTGGTTCCAGGGCAGGAACAGTCTTTGCTCGATCTCTTGCTGATGAAAGGTGTCCATGAGGCACAACATGTGAAATGGGGCCAGTCTTTTTTCCAGTGGTGCCCAGGGACAGGACAAAGGAAATGGGCACAAACTGGAACATAAGAAGTTCCAAATCAACATGAGGAGGAACTTCTTTCCTGTGAGGGTGGCAGAGCCCTGGCAGAGGCTGCCCAGAGAGGTGGTGGAGTCTCCTTCTCTGGAGACATTCAACCCACCTGGACCCGTTTCTGTGGGCCCTGCTCTGGGTGACCCTGCTCTGGCAGGGGGTTGGACTGGATGATCTCCAGAGGTCCCTTCTGACCCCAGAGCATTCTGTGATTTCGTGAGCAGCCCCTCAATTACACGCAATAGTAAAATAACTTGCTTTGTGAGACACATGAATTTGCTGCAGTGAGGAAAACTCCTAAGAGAATTCATAGCTCTGTCTTTGGAACAATATGTAATAAATCAGTTTGAGGGCCACACACTGAGTAACAAAAGGGAAACAGCACTGAATTGTTGCTCATTATGCAGGCATCGATCATCTGATGCACCACAGGAGGCAGGGGTGCTGCTGAAGAAAAAGCCTGTGACTATATAATGATGCTACAGCTTATTCTAAGGGTCAGTGAAGAAAGAACACGATTTCCATGATATAAACTCTAGTGTTAGTACGTTATGACAAGCTTAAGCTAAACATAAACTTCCCACCACCATTATCATCGGGAAAGTTTTTGCCTTTTTGCTGAATGCAGAGCAACCCCGGAACGTCTCATCCCATGCCCTCAATACACAGCACAGCAACACCCTGCCCTGTCCCTGGATTAAATGTCATTTCAGAGTTACAGCACTAATTGTTCAACAGCCTTCCCTGCTCACCACCACTTCCCCACTCGCTTTTCCATCCTTCAGGCTTTAATGGCTTTAATTCCTCAGAGGAAGACGATGACAGTGATGAAAGCGTAGCTATTCAAAAGGAGGAGGTAAGATCATCAGGTTTGCCAGCTGGAGGAGATGCTGGCTTTCTTGGGGGTAGCATTCGTGGCTTTGCATCTGTCAAACTTGAGGCTGAAAGCCTGACCTTAAGTTCTTTTGCCTTCTTGCTGCCTGTTTCTGGGTGGTTACATTTTCACCGTTGTCATCATCTTTTCTAAGTGACATGAAATTGAGTTATCTATCAAGGATGAAGGATGGAAAAAGGAGGTGATGATGACAGTTGATAATCTGTGACAGACCATACTGAAACATCTCAGCAGCCAAAAAGCCAGCATCTCCTCCAGCTGATGATCCTACTTCCGACTCTTCACCTTCCACACCATACAAGCTGCCCTCATATATTTAAATTATACTTAAGTCCCTGTATGTGTCATCCCTTATATTACATTCATTCTTATGGGAAAAATTGCTTTGCTGGTTGCTGACTTGAGAATCACTGCATTTTTTAGGAACATGGCCTTCACGGATAGATGGGTAAGGTTGTACCCAGGAGGATACTGCTTTGTGAAATTAGGGTAGATGGAAATAGTGGGACACCAGTATTTTTCACTTCCTAAATCTGCTGATACAAGGAAGTAAGCGAACCTTTATCACTTCAGGCAAAGTGGACCAGTTCCATTTAACCCAGCAGTTAAGAACTTGGTGGTGAATGGAGTAAAATCCAGTTGGCAGCCGGTCACGAGTGGTGTCCCAAAGGGCTTGGTACATCTTTATCAATGATCTGGATGAGGGGATAGAGTGCACCCTCAGAAAGTTCGCAGACGACACTAAGTTGGGTGGGAGTGTCGACCTGCTGGAGGGTAGAAAGGCTTTGCAGAGAGATCTGGACATGTTGGATCGGTGGGCTGAGACCAATGGAATGAGGTTCAACAAGGCCAAGTGCTGGGTCCTCCATTTGGGTCACACCAACCCCAGGCAGCGCTCCAGGCTGGGGGCAGAGTGGTTGGAGCTGCCCCATGGAAAAAGACCTGGGGGTGTCGGTTGACTGTGGGCTGAACAGGAGCCAGCAGTGTGCCCAGGTGGCCAAGAAGGCCAACAGCATCCTGGCTTGAATCAGGAACAGGCCTGTATCAGGACTTGGGAGGTGATCATCCCCCTGTCCTGGGCACTGGTGAGACCCCACCTCGAGTACTGTGTCCAGTTTTGGGCCCCCTACCACAAAACAGACATTGAGGTGCTGCAATGTGTCCAGAGAAGGGCAACGGAGCTGGTGAGGGGTCTGGAGCACAAGTCTGGTGAGGAGAGGCCAAGGGGACTAGGGTTATTCAGCCTGGAGAAAAGGAGGCTGAGGGGAGACCTTCTTGCTCTCTATTACTCCCTGAAAGGAGGGGGTAGCCAGGGGAGATTGGTCTCTTCTCCCAGGTCACTGGCAACAGAGGAAATGGCCTCAAGTCACGCCAGGGGAGGTTCAGGCTGGATATTAGGAAAAATTTTTTCACTAAAAGGCTTATCAGACATTGGAATGGGCTGCCCAGGGTGGTGGTTGAGGCACCAGCCTTGGAGGTATTCGAAAGATGGGTTGACCTAGTGCCCGGAGACATGGCTTAGTGATGGTGATGCATTTTGTTTGTTGTGTGGGTGTTTATTTTTGTCAGTTAGGTTGATGGTTGGACAAGATGATCTTGAAGGTCCCTTCCAACTAGAAGATTCTATGATTCTATGACTTTGCCAGGGGAGCAGGGAGCACTCTTACACATACTTCTATAGGAACCTGTCGAGATTAGTAACCTCCAGATGCTGGGCAGTGAAAACCAACTAAGGGCAATACTACTAGAGTTGAAAGTCAACAATTTCCCAAGGATTTATAGCAATGATCCTTTGAAGTCAGCTTTTTCCATCAGTAGGAAGCAGATTAAACTATAGAAGGAATAAAAACCCAATTAGGATTGTGGGTTTTTTCTTAATCATAGAATCACATAATGGTTCAGGTTCGAAGGAACCCTAAAGATCATCAAGTTCCACCGCCCCTGCCCTGGGCAGGGACACCTCCCACCAGACCAGGTTGCTCCAAGCCCCATCCAGCCTGGCCTTGAACCCCTCCAGGGATGGGGCAGCCACAGCTTCTCTGGGCAACCTCTGCCAGGCTCTCACCACCCTCACAGCAAAGTATGTCTTCCTGAAATCTCATCTAAATCTCGCCTCTTTTAGTTTAAAACTGTTTCCCCTCACCCTACCACTCCACTCCCTGATAAAGGATGGATCCATAACAGTTCAAAGACAGGAACTGAAGGCATTTACTTGCTGGTATCAGTTATCCAACTACTATAATGAGTGTTACAAAGACTCATGAGCCCACATTCCCTTTAGCACTCAAGACCACAGTGCTGTGGTGTCTCTGCTGGCTCCCTGTCCTATGGGATAAAGGAATAATATATATTGTAAATGTCTCTTTCCAAAACAGAGGAGTACTTTATTTTGGAACACACAAGAACAAGTAGGAGAAGCCACTTCCCATCATCTTCACACCACATGTTCATTGACATCACAGTATTTGTAAACATTTTGTTCCCTCCTATCCATATTTACACAGGAGAAATGTAATTAGAGGTTAGGATAAAGAAGGCTCTAAGCAAGCAAAACAACCCAGCAAAGTATTAGAGCTGGCTTTGGTAATTCTTGCTGTATGTCTTGTTCCCAGAAATAAGCAACCGATTCTTTACTGATGTCGCACCACAGGAAGGGTGCAAGAGCAACAAGAGATCTTGGGCTGATGTTTTCCATGACAGCGGTTTGCTTGAGGTAGCCTTTCTAGCAGCCAGGTCTTACTGCAAGATTTCATCTATTATTGGTGAGAAAGAAAAGAGAACACCCACAGTTACTCCCTTCTGGGAAGTGGGCAAAACGATGGTCTGGTTTTCTTCCAGCAAATAAACTGACAGCAGCTAAATTTCAGTCTGCTGTAGGGATTTCTCACAGGCAGATTCTCCCTCAGTGGCATCAGGTTAAGTCATTTTGCTTATTCAGTGTTTTCTTTTAAAAACTCGGAAAAATTCGATATTTACAAAATGTTCCTAAAAATGGCAAACTTTGCATTTTTGTATAGAGACATACAATTACCCCTGAGTATCTAGAGTAATAAGGGCTCTATTACTTCAAATTACGAAGGGAAAACTTTGTAAACACAGTATCTAAGAGGGGAGTTATGGATAGCATGGCATGATGCCTCTGAGTAGCTCTGCATGGAAGAGGTTCAAGCCGAGGTGATCTTTTTAGTCTCTGGCTTAACATTGCCACTTGGAATTAGATGTAGCAGAAGCCTTGCTGGCTCTTCCTCATGCTCCCCAGTACTATAGGGGAGATTGATTTGTTTCTGCTGGGAACCTAAAGACCAAAGGAGATGAGCACAGTGGTCTCTTGGAGAATGATACTTACCTGAAAGTCCAGAAGGGTTGATGCTGAGGTTGACCTTTTAGAAACCTAATCCATTCAAACAGGAATCCTGAAGAACTCTTCTGCACTGACAAAGCCCACCTCTGCAGTTTCCTTCTCCAGCTGTTATAGAGTCATAGATATGTCCAGGTTGAAAGGGACCTTTCAGATCATCAAGTCCAACCATCAACCTAACTCTGATAAAAACCATCACTAGACCACGTCTCTGAGCACTATGTCAACCCAGATTTTAAATACCTCCAGGGATGGCGACTCTACCACTTCCTTGGGCAGCCTCTTCCAATGCTTAAGAACCCTTTCAGTGTAAACATTTTTCCTAATATCCACTCTCCTGGATAATACCACAAATAACTTCGATAACTGAATCATAGAATCATAGAATTGCATAGGTTGGAAGGGACCTTGAACTCAGGACTTGCATGTTCTAGGAGAGACCAATGTGTGACATCTGCAAAAGCAAGACACATTGAGTTCAGATGTGACAAGAAAGAATGAATGTGTACGTCAAGTCACCTCTTATTTATCAGAGTAGTCTCTCTGGGTTGTAGATTAACTATACCATAGAAAAGTGCCAGACTGGTTGAAACTACCAGAATTTATTACCTAAGGACTGTACTAGCACGGCTATGCTGCTGCTAGGGCAGGTTTTGGGACTAGGGAGGTCTGGAGCTCCAGAGACTGCATCTGGAGACCTGTGTCCACTTCTGGATCCCCAAGTTTAAGAAGGACAGGGAACTGCTGGAAAGGGTACAGCTATGAAAATGATGAGGGGACTAGAACATCTCTCTGATGAGGAAAGGCTGAGGGACTTGGGTATTTTTAGTCTGGAGAAGAGAAGACTGAGGGGGGATCTGATCAACACCTACAAATACTGAAAGGGTGGGTGTCAGGAGGATGGGGCCAGGTTTTTTCAGTGGTGCCCAGGGACAGGACAAGAGGTACCAGACACAAACTTGTACATAAGGAACTTCTTTCCTGTGAGGGTGTCAGAGCCCTGGCAGAGGCTGCCCAGAGAAGTGGTGGAGTCTCCTTCTCTGGAGACATTCAAACCCACCTGGACACGTTCCTGTGGGACCTGCTCTGGGTGACCCTGCTCTGTCAGGGGGTTGGACTGGATGATCTCCAGAGGTCCCTTCCAAGTCCTACCATTCTGCGATTCTTTGTGATTTTGTGAGACAAAATAGACAATATCCTGGTATTGCCCCATACTACCCTTTGCAAGAAGTTTCTTTTAATGAGAGCTTATAAGACAGACTTTACCTATTTTATATGAACAATACGTGTCAGTAGATGGGGATGAATAAAATGGCCCTGATAAAAACCAGTTCTAATGGAAGAAACTGAAAGACAGGCAATAAAGTATAACCAGCTAGAGGTGTGTTATTTTGCTTATTTAAAAAAAAAAACAACCCCAAAACAAACTAGGAGGAAAGAAATAGTGAAGCAACGAGAAAGAAACTTCACATTTTTAAATACTTTTTCCCTATAGGATTAAAAAATATTTCAAGTAATGTTTGATTCAAATGGAAGGCCAACAGTTCTCTAAAAAAAAAAAAAAAAATTAAATCTTTTTTTCCAATGAAATACTTTTCATTTAAAGCAAACTGAACTGCTCTAATCTTTAACAGAAAACCCTTATTAGGTGCACACAAGCTGACCACATGAAGACCAACCAAAGCAGTTGAGGATGGTTTCTCATGAGATCATCATCTAAATTAATTTTCCCCAAAGATCCTGCATCTTGGGTATTCCCTGCCTCACATTCTAAAATTTATTTTAGAGTGAAAATTTATTTCAAATTTCTTTTTTTGGCATCTTTTCCTACCTTTCCTCTTTTCACACATGCTGCTCTCTCTTTAGTGAGATAAAACACAAGCCTTAAGCAAAGCTTTGAAGAACGATGTATTGGTGTCTTTCTAAAGCACTTTCACTGTCTTACTTATCCATCTAAATCTAAATGCTGTTATTTATCTGGGAATAACTCAAAATAGAATGATTCAGTTCATGCAGCTGGCACAGATTCAGGCTGAACTTGATCAGATTTTTATCAGTTAAAATTTATTAAACTTTTTAAAACATAAAAGACAAAAGCCTAATATAGATCAAGGCAAAAGCCTATGTAATGACAATGAAAAGTTATTTTTGGATATTAATATATTGTCTATCAATTCTAGATGATTGTCCTTGTTTAGCAAAAAAAAAACAACCAGAAGAGAGATGCCACAGCACTTATGCATGAAGCTAGAGCTAGTGCTCTTTAAACAAAAGAATCAGCATGAGAGCTCTGAGCATATTCTAAAACTAAAATAATTAAAAATGCTGCCGGAGTCTAAATATTTATTTTAAGGCTGAATCTAATTCTAGCTTTCAGAGACTCAAGACTGTTTACCAAATAAGGCATCAGATTGCTTAGTTTCTGTGAGATAAGCCATTTATTTCATTATTATTTAACAGTAATTGAATCAACCAAATCTTGACATATTCAGAACCAGCCGTTCAGAGTTATACTCCACAATTTTTCAGATTCCATCAAGAAAGGTAGGAACAAAATTATCTTTTTTTTATATATATATTGTCTATATTGATTACAGAATAATATCATTTTATGAATCCAATTCAATCTATAAATCAAAACTAAACTGTACTAAGACTAATCCAAATAATTATGGAAAGGGCTTTTACAATAATAAACCTACATTGGTTCTGCTGAATTGGCCAAGAAAATGTTCTAGGTGTTCAGACTCTGGTAAAGGCTTTTGGAGCTTTTAGCAGTGGGACCAACGAGAAGACTTTTCCAGCTTATCTCAGCTAACAGGGTAAATATGTTCCTGGGTATATTCAGGATTTTAAAGATAGTTTAGGGATAGTTATACAATAATATCTGGGAGGAGACTGTCCTCAGTAGCCATAAGATGACCCAATCATGGTTCAAATTCCAGAGAAGACTGCAGGATATTGCAGTTAAACAGCTTGATGAGGGTGAGGATGACTAGATAAATGCCTGAAATTCAGAAAAGCCAGAGCAAAATGGTAAATAATTCAACGATGGGAAAGAAGGATTCTACCTCTCTGAATGAAGGGTATCAGAAGGAGCATCCTTTTATTGCTGCAACAAAATGATATCATGGGGCATACGTTCAGAGACCAGTGACATATTCAGGAGTTTTCTGAACCTGTGCAGCTTTATTCTGTGAAGATCTGCGAAGTCATACGTTCAAATCCCAAAGAAACATTAGTGGAAAATATATTTGACTTGGACAGGAGCATAACCTAACTTTCTATAATTCAGTTGGTGTTTTGGCTTTTAGCTGACGAGAGAGCGAGTATCAGTTAAATGCAAGAAAGAGTTCACTAAAACAACAAAGAGAGAAGAATATGTCTTTCAATTTTAAGACTCTTTGAACAGCCATTCAGTAACTCTATTCAAGTCCTTAGATTCAGACAGACATTCTTCAACTGTGTACAACGGTACAAACTAACAACATTTTTGATAAGGCCTCTGAAAACAGAGTCCTGACCAGATGAAGTTGTGATAAACTGTCACAAAACAAGCGCTTTTCTCATTTTAACTGAATTAGACAGAACAATTAGTTATTGGGGAAATATTGTGGGAAACAGAACAGAGTTCATTATGTATACAACACATTGGCAAGACATCAAAACTAAAATGTCATGAAAACTTCTAGCAATCTAGGCAAGTAGAAAAAAATCAATCAAAGACTGATGTGAGTAAAATTCAACATGTAGAGAAAATGACCATATCCACTTGGAAGATTCACCCTCTTTGAAACAAAACCAGCTGAAGTACATAAAAACCTTGAGATACGTGAGGCAGTTGATAAAAAATTAAAAAAATACAATGCAGGTTTTTCAAATTATAAAACCCAGGCCTGGTTAGCCAGTCAATTCCCTTTATTGGCAAAACTTTCCTAAGGCTAATTTTGAACATCATCCATAAGTATTCCATTTAGCTACGTTGCAAGAGGAAAGAAAAATACATAAAAAAACCCCCAAACAACCCACAGCTTTAACAGCTGAGTCATGATGATGCTCTCTCAGAGAAGGGTAGAAGGTTCATAGCCTGATTTCTTGAATATGTTTCATCTAATAATGAGATACGAAGAACAGATTGTGTGGACATTGATATAACTGTTGGCAATGTATCACAGCAGCATTTACATATGATCAGCTTCATTTACATAGTTCTATCTGTTCTGTTCACTTCCATGACCTATAGATGATGATCTGAAAAGGAATAAACGTATACTTTCTGCCTTTACTACAGAACAATGATTCAGCAAGCAAAGCCTAAATTCTGTGCTGGGCAAGACCTAATGATTTATTCACCACAATTCTTTCCTTTGATAGTGGTTGATATCTAGTACTTTAGGGAAATGCAACAATTTATCTCCTCAAAATCAATTTACCAAGCTACAGGGCTTTTTGGTCAGCCAAAAAGTTATCCAGTAACTTTAAAAATCCAGTCCTTCTACAGATGAAGCATTTCACTTTGTGCTAATGTGTTAAAATGTTTAGTGTGTTAAAAATTGCTGTATCTTTCCAGTACTATTTCAGTATAACACATAATACATTCTAGTATTCCGATACCTAAAGGGGCTACGAGAGAGGTGGGGAGGGACTCTGGATCAGGGAGGGGAGCCATAGGATGAGAGGGAATGGTTTTAAACTGGAAGAGAGGAGATTTAGATGAGATCTCAGGAAGAAATTCTTTGCTG
>BJBW01007247.1:739-27141 GCA_004320125.1 Scolopax mira
CCACAGCTTCTCTGCCCAACCTGGGCCAGGCTCTCACCATCCTCACAGCAGAGAAGTTCATACCCAGATCTCAGCTCAAACTCCCCTCTTTCAGTTTAAAACCATCACCCCTCATCCTAGGGCTCCTCTCCCTGATTTAGAATCCCACCCCATCAGGTCTTGGAAGGCTGCTATAAGGTCTCCCCAGAGTCTTCTCCAGGTTGAACAACCCAACTCTCTCAGCCTGTCTTCATAGGAGAGGTGCTCCATCCCTCTCAGCATGTTCCTGGCCCTCTGCTGAGTTATGGATTTTATCAGGTGACAACACAGCATTTTACTCCACAAAAATTTGATTATTTTCTATCTGGAAGGAGCATTTCCACACTTCCGTGCCCAGTTTGCTGCCTTCCACAGCTCCTGCTGTACTCTTGGGGCACCGTGGAGAAACAAAGCTGCAAGTTTTCAAACACTAAAGCTCTTCCCTGGGACACCAGCAAGAATTAAACCCAGAGACCCAAGTGCTTTTTGCCAGACTGTCCCTCCAGATGCCATAAGGTTATTTCAGAAGTCATGAGATTAAACTAAGAACCCCAAAACTCATCCCCAAAGCTCCCACAAAACATTTGGTTTTTATTAACATGGTATTATGCTCATCTTCATCATCTTCCTTGGGCCAGGGGAGAGACAGTAACCCTTAATACATGCTCTGAAAGCTCTCCAAGGCAGTGGCAATGCCCAAAAGTTCCTCACCCTTAAATACTCCAGATCCAGCACATGGAAGCTCGAGTAAAGCATGGGAGAAACTAGAAAGTGTCAATGAAGTGTACAAAAATTTGATCTAAAATAAAATACTGTATTATATCAAATATCAAGTGATATATACTAAAATCCTTCATTATATATGAAATATAAGGTGATATATACTAAAATACTTCATTATATAGCACTTGATTAAAGCTGGCATCAGGTTTTAAAAACATTCAGTAGAAAAGCTGGATGGGATATTCCTCCCCAGGACCAGAAAGGGCATTTAAAATCCTCAGGGGTCAAGTAACCCACTGGAAACCTCCCCCGTTTCTTCAGAGAAATAGAGATAATTAAAGAATATGTTGTTTTGAGAAGTTCTGTTGTGCATTTACTGGAATTTATACTGGAGGCAGTGTTACACGGAAAATATTTGCCTTTACTTAGCATCAGTCTATTTGTCTGTTTTCTTGAATGTTAAAGAGTCACAAATGCCAAGCAAACAGAGCAAATGAAAACTTACCCTTATTTATGTTGGAAGAAGGGAATTATTTTCAGAATTTAAAGCTTCTTGCAAACGTTTAAAATTAGTAGCAAGAATTCCAATGAACATACAGAAAACTATAAAATCACGTGTTAATGGGGCATTTTGAGCTGTTACGTGCAATTCCAGCCAGGTAAAGCATCTCAGAAGCCAATCAGAAAAAAGAGAAGAAACAGAAAATTAAAATTCATACATTTCAGACTCGCTAAATACCCCAAACTTAAAGTTCCTCTTTGGTTATGACTGGTTTATGTTTCTTTTGCCCACTCAGCATGGTCCAAATATAGGCAATGCACCCTCTGCTACTTCCTCCAGCTTCTCAGCACAACTGGGCAGAGGATGAAAAAAAGATTAAAAATTAAAAAAAAAAACCCAAACAACAAACACTTAAAAAGAGGGGTCAGATCCCAAATCCAGGGGGTTCTCAGTTCAACAGACCTGGATGCTCAGAAAAGGTGTCCCACAGACCCAAACAGAACTTCACAATTTAGATTCCCGCTTTTATTTTGGCTTTAAACACGCGGTAAAAAGTAAAAGAGGGACCAAGCCAAAGCAAACACGTCCAGTGTCTCGCTGTGACAGACTCGCAAGAGACAACTCTGAGTCCCCAAGTTCATTAACAGCGAGATCTCTAAATCCCAAGGGAAATAAATACCTCTGAATATACCCACAACAACTTCAAGCGACTGCGTGAAGTTTCCTGGCAGTCAATTAGCCCAGGAGAGACAAAAAGCTTCTCTCAAGACATTCCACTTTTTTCAAGGCTTATATTTACCCTCCCTACTAGAAACACAGCAGTAAAAACCCTCCTGAATATTCTTTTTTTATGTCAGGGCTATTACTTGCAGAATTCAAACCCCGTCTCTCCTTGTGACACAGTTTCCATCCGCATTTTAAGGGCTCCCCAACAATCTCATTTGAAGTTGAGGGCACCGAGAGACTGTGGATGGGATTGAGTCTTCTGAGACTCAAAAATTATAGATTTTTGTTGACCTAAACTACAAAGCCTTCCAGAACTCTTTATGCTACACACATCTTGGAGACGAGCCGCTGGGTTTTTTATGGTTCAAATGCAGCATTCTCAGGGAAAGTCGTGAAAATGCCATGTAAATCCACAACCATTGAAGCAAAAGTTTAGTTTTCTACTCAAAGAGAGGTGCCAGTGGCCACGGGGATAATGGGCAACCATCAAAGTGACAAACGTGGCTGGGAGGATGCTTCTGGGGGTGTCCCTGCATCTTTCCAGAGATGGGAACCTACAGCCCCCCCCATGCACTGTGGGGTGATGGGTGCTCTTGGGGCTGTGAGCCCCAAATTATCCAACACACGCTCTTTCTCGCTGAGATCACCCCGATTTTCACTTTGAGTGAAATGTTGTCGAACAATGAGACCTCATCCCTCCCCAGGCCCAGTTCCCCACTCTTTTACCCCGTTTCCCCCTCCCCGACATTGAATAAAAATACTTGTTTGGGGCAGTAGGAAGCACCCAAGCTTTCAACACAAATAATTTTTCTAAAAAGGTGCTTTTGATGCAGATTTAGGAGCTGGAGACTTACCAATTACTCCACGAACTGTAATTTGTATTTATTATAATCTATCATTTTCTTAATACGCATTAATGGATGCATATTATCACAGCAATATTAAAGCACCTGCAAGTCCTAGCCATAACCCAGTGTGAGCAGTAATAAAATGATAAAGAGCTTTTAATGTCAGCCAAAGTGCTAAGCTGTACATTTAAAAATTTAATTGCTAAACTGCAAAATACATACTGGCTTTCTTATTTAAAACTGCATAATTTTAAATGGGCTGCTGCAGCACAAACATCACTTCCTCAGTAGTTTAACTTTCCAGGGTCAAAACCCAAGAGTGCCCCTATAAGATAGAAAACAAGTTTTATTAAACATGTCAGCTCAAAAAAACCCCCTTGATATTAGTGAAACTGCAGCTGAGTTGGAGAATTTCAACATTCACAGCTCTTTATTAAGGAAGCATCGTTAGGGATCCAAAATTTCACATCGGTACTTGAACTGAGCATCAAAGATACAGAAAAGCACTGCCTTTGAGAAAATTTAGAGAGTAAGACACAGGATTAAGCTAAAAAAAAAAAAGAAAAAAAAAAAAGAGGGGGGATAGCCTAATTGAAATGCTTTGTGCTCGCAATGTAAAGCAGAAACTCAGTCCCTAAATGGACAATAGCTTGTATCAGCAAAGCAGAGAGCAATTAAACTCCAGTGTCATCAAGATGTCACCCCACAGGCACGAGAGCTGAGCCAGCCGGGGAGCCCGGGTCCTCTCGCATGCCTGGATCCTCTGAGCTCCCCTAATCCAGGTTAAAAAGATCTTCCCGAATAAAAAACGATAGGTTTTATTACACACCTCCCTGCTCCCCCCAACAGACACCCGAAAACTGTCTTTAAAGAGGAAGGGGGGGGGAAAGGGAGACAGAGTGAGAACCCAAACACCCCTGGGTAGCCTCTGGGTGCTGACACTTGCCAGCCCCACGGTGATGGGCTGTGGCACCCATTTTTTCCCATGTGGCTACCCAGCTTTTCCAACCCATTGCCCCCCTTCGTTAGCCCCGAGGTGGTCTCATTTAAACACACCCCACCCCCCCAGTTCAAACAAAGCTCACTCCACTGGTGCTTCACATAAGGGTAGTTTAAAGTTTTATGCTCAAGCCCAGTGAAATTTTTGAGTTTCAACTCAGTAACTTCGAGTAAATCTTTCCAGACATGCTTCAAAAGAATCTTTTCTTCCCGGCGCAGAACCAAACCGTGTTTTTAACTGATCCCGCATTTGCAAAAATAAACCTTTCAACTCCCAAAGAACAGATGCCTCCGACATGAAGCCTGATACTCTGATCATCTTTCCCACAAATCCTGGGAAAGGTACCCTTGGTGAGGGAGCTCCAACCCGCTGAAAAACCCCGGCACAAACCACACATCGCTCGGGATCATTAAGCCAAGACGTTTGGCCGGCACAAGGTACAGTAGTTTTCCACTAGAAAGGGAAGCTACACGTATCTGCCATTTAAGCAATGCCTTTCAGGAAGAAAATTAGAAGAAGGTTCAATTCCTTTGAGAAATAATTAAAGTATTGTCACTTGGTATCGAGCTTACAGGGATCACTGCAGAGCAGGTGACCTTGGTTGGCCATGGGAGAACCTGGCTATGGCAAACAGACCAGCATGTCCATCAGACCAACTCCTTCCCAAAAGCAGGAACCACCAAACTTCTTGAGATCCTTATTCCTCAATTTTTTCAGCAATGCTACTGGTCCCAATGACTCTCAAGAGCCCTGAGATGGATACAGACTTGTTCTATAATAAATAGGAATAAATGCACCCTCTGAAGCAGCTAAGAGGTACTGCGAGGATCCGGGGGTCTGTCTCCAAAGAAAATGCGAGCTTTGTTTTTGCAGGTGATGGCCTTGGGACCTCCAGAGGACCCTGAAGAGTCAAACCTACCTGTCTGCAGAGAGGGGCTCACCCGTACGGGGACAGGTCACTGCAGAGAGACACTGCAAGAGGAGAACAAGCACTGGGAACGGATATCGGCACAAACCAGTTCATTTTAAGAGCCACACCACTTCTGTTCCAACCACCACTTGCTTCTCAAATGGCCAGTGGGTCACTGGATCCCACCACTGCTGCTTCCAGGAGGCTCAGCTTCACCCCTCAGAAGCAAATCCACGCCAAAATGGGAGGCGATTTGTAGTCTGAGGTTGAAGGGAACATGTATTATGAGAAATAGGAAAAGATCAAAGGTGGTTTCGGGGCATCAAGGGCCCCCCGGCTCCCAATTAACACGGACACAGCTTTGGATCTTGAACCTCATTTGGGAATCCACGTTTAGAGACTCTGGGTGTGTTTCCCAAGGGGACAGCACTCCTTTTTTTATTCTGTGTTTTTTATCTTTGCTTTTCTGGGGAGCTGAGGGAGACCTACTCGTTAAGTCTAGCAAGAGAAGCAATAATCATAAAGTCTCAACTCTTTATGCCTGACACCAGGCTGCTATAAGAGCTTAAAGGATGATTATCTGCAGTTTAATCATTACAAACTCCCACCAACTTCACTATTAAGCAGGTGGGGTTATTTTGTCAGGTTTTACTGTCAGAAGACCGATGGCCAACTCCCACCATCTCCAAAAGCTTGTGAAGGAAAGGCTTTGGGGGTAGAAAAAAGAATACTTGCATCCCTGGGTAGCCTCCAGTGTCTACTACAAGTGTTCAAAGCAGTTGGTAATCCATTTAAAGTATGTCTATAATGAAAGAATTATCAAAACACACCCAGTTTTTACTGCACTGACTCAGGACTTCTCCTTCATTCCAAGTTATAAAAAACACAAAGTAGTTTTGATAAAATTACTGCACCTCTCTAAAAAGGAAGTTTCTTTTTTTGTTGTTGGGTTTTCTACATCCGTTCCTCGTTACAGAAGGATGTTCCAGAACCTCTGAAATTGAGACCCAAGAGCCCTCAAAGCTATTTTAATTTTATTAGTCAGCATTGCATTTTTTGAATCAAAACCATCCAGTCATTTGAAGGCCCTCACCTTTTCTCCTCCTCTTCTCCCCAAGACAGAGGTTCAAGCACCCCTTCCCCTCTTCCACAAGCACACTGGGAATCAACAAAATTCTGCACAAATTGCTATTTTAATTACTGTTTTTCCCAAAGTGATTTTTTTTTCCTCCTGTAACTCAGATTAAAAGCAAGAGAAGGTAAAACCAGGAAAGCATAAAACAAGTTGAAACAACATTTCCCAACACATTTGTACAAAGAGAGCGCTGCGCTGGCAAATTCAGCGCACAAATTTCAGCACAATCCTAGAAATAAGTTCCATTGTTTTGTTACTCATAAGTGACTGAATGGCTTTTGGAGAAAAGTAATTTTCTGTTAAATTAACACGTCTCCTAACCCACCTTTTTTTTTTTTAAAAAATAGAAACCCTATAGTCACTTATACGGGAGGGGAAAAAAAGAATTATTTAAATTGAAAAATTAAGCCAGAATTTAAGATTCATATGGGCTGAATCTATCCCTTTTTTACAGAGCAGCACCATGGATCTGTTAGCGCAGTTCAATCTGTCAGCAAGATACTGTAAGTTAAAGATTGGGTAGAAAAAAAAAGGAAGGTAAATATTGGTATTTCTAAAGTGCAGGCAAAGGAAAGCAAACCCTCACGGATTTGTTTTTGGAACACGTGGATTTGCTTTGAAACAGTTTTCAACCAGAAACACTATTCCACAAAGACATTTCCTGCTCTGCCTCCATACGTTGGAAATACTAAAAAGTATAATAATCATGAAATATTCTCTTAAGTTCCACAGTGTGGCTTCAGCATCTGTACACATCTGAATTAAAGACAATTTAGAGAGACCTTAGGCTGGCAGGAATCCCATTAAGACATCCATGCTCAAAATTCCCTGGGTGCTGAGCTCTTGCATGCAACCCCACTTGTTTTTGCAGCAGAACTTTATTGTCGATACCAGATGATCTTGTTAAATTGGGAAAGGACTGAGAAAGAAAAGAAGAAAAAAAAAAACACACAACAAAAACCAAAACAAAACCGATGACTGGCATAAGGAAACTGAATCATCCAAAATTCCCAACTCTGCTAAAGGTGAACAGCAGTTCTGCTTTTCCCTAAAGGCTTTACTTAAACAGTTTTATGAGCCAAGAATCATTAAGGGGTTTTAGATTTTTGCAGATTAATATTTTAAGAGCCATTCCTCTAGTACAAGAGCCTTGAATGAAGGCTCCTGTGCTTCCTCTGGAAGAAGAGGGAGGCTTCCTAACTGTTTACTAGATGCTGGAGATGTGGCCACCTCTCAAATGAAGCCAAAAAAAAAACAAACCCAAAAAACACGATTACGAAAACGCTGAGGAAAACAATTTCACCCGTGGAAATCACTTGGCTCGTTATCATCCATCTTAGAAACAGCACTTTTCACCGATTAGCCTTTCTGAAGCAATAAAAGCAACACTGCTCTTGGTCTGTTTTGACAACAAAATCAGGTCTGGGAAACGTGAAGATGGAGGTACTTTTGGTCCAATTGCCCAAAAAACAAAAGATCCCGACAACTACCCAGCATCTCTACTCCTGAGCCTTCCCACCCTCAACGGGCTCAAAATTGAAGTGTGGATGCAACTGGAAAAATTATGATTTCAAGAAGCTTTACTGAAAAGGTTTAGAATTAGCTATTAAATATAGAAAAGGCAGAGATTTGTTTCCCCTCGCTGAGGAAAGGGAAGCAGAAGTTGGCTGATAAGACACTGGCCACTCCACAGATGCACCCACATCGCAAAGAGAAGGATAAGGACTGGTTCTGCGGGATGAGACTTCTCTATTTCTGGGGCTTAGAGCACAATATCCACCATAAATACTCACCCCCTCTTCTGGCCAGCTACATTCTGTTTAAGAGCTCCTCTTATTTCAAACTTCACATGTTATCCTGCCAAATTCCTCTCCTGAACCACTGTGGGGGTCAGCAATTGAAGTGGGAGAGGGCTCCTACCCCTGCAGAGGTAAGTAAAGCAACTCACCTTTAGCTCTCCCATTGCTACATAAATATAATACAAAGGTTTTCCAGCCAAGCATCTTCCAAGACAGCCATAAAAATCATCCTTCTTAGCCTCAGACACACAAGCTAGTGTGTTTTTTCCAACTGTTTATGGACAATTTTATAAAGGGCTGGTCGTTACCTTTAATGACTATAAAGCACAACACATCCCCACACTGTGTTGGCCAGATCTAAAACTTCTCATGCTTAGAGCTGAGAGAAGTTAAATAGTTAAAAGGAAGCTTTTCCATGACAGGCTGATACCACAAATATTTTGGTTTTAGCTTTTGCGCTGTACAAAAATCCTCAACTACCAGAAGAAAACATTTCCCAAAATACTACAGGAAAGTGTGTCATGATAGCACATCTTAAACCAACTCCCCCATCACCCCCATCATAAATAAAGAAAGTTTCCATAACTGATGACAACACTCTTCCATCAGAGGCTGAAGGCCATGCTGTGGCTGGGATGCAAAGTGGCTTTAGAACCAGGCTCAGAGTTGAGACTTGTTCCCTTTGCCCCATCCCTGTGTCACTTTACATAAAACATTTCACCTCTGGGTTGAAACTCCTCCATCTGGGAAACCCAAGTGAATATTTCCCGGGTTGTTTATGGAGACCATTCTGGTCTGTGAGTGAGAACTGGGACGCACTGGTACCTCCACACTGAGGGTTCCCAACCCAGCGATCCTCAGGTCCCACAAGAGGATCACAGAGCAGCAGGAGATACTTAAAATAAGAAAAATGAGTGTATTAAGAACAGCTTAACAAAACAACTCGCCGTTCTGGAAAACTTTTTAAGAGAGGAGAGCTCAGGCAGAAATTAAAAACCACAAGCTTTAAGCTGTTCTGCAAAGTAAGAGCTCATTTAAATACCACTTAGGCGAGAATGCCTAAGAATTCCGATAGTGCTGGCTGGCCCAAAATTTGCTTAAAAGAAAGGAGTAAGGATACTCTTAAATTACACCAGGTGGATTTCACTGAATACTGAGGCACTCCAGCTCAGGCTTTGAGCACCAGGCCAATAATAGTCTTATAAAAACGCTGAATGGGTACAGTCAGCTAGAACTTTCGGTTAAAAATAAATATTTTAAGTGACTTCCAACATACCCGCTTTACTGTGCTCCTCACCAATCTGTGGGTTTCCAATTACCCGATTTATTTATTTATTTTAAGCTATTTTTCCTTTCGCCCATCAGGTTAAAAAGCCTCTCAGACAGAAAGAGAAGCTGGTTAATTACAGCGAGCAAGGGCTTGTGGAAAAAAAATCTGACAGTTTGGCAACTTGGGTATTATATGTAACAAACAGATAATTCACCTTTTTAGACCCAATCAAGGTAACGTTGCTTTTTCTAGCCAAGATGTTATTTTGAGCAGTTTTTCCAGGCTCTCCCGTTGTCAGGTTGCTCGTGCAGAGCGAGATGAGGCATTTCGTATGTTAAAATTAAAGCGAGCGACGAAACACAGAGCAACGCCGGGTTACAACTTATAAAAACAGGAATAGGGGAATATCAGCAGCCGAGAGTGGTTTCTGACCTAGTTTTAACTGGAGAAGAGTCAAAGAGCTGAGAAGACTGAGGCGAGGCTGAAGGTGCTGTAATTCCAGTACTGGAGCTGGAAGTGCTGGGGAACAGGATCCGAGGGAGAGCCCTCAGACATTCAAAGGGCCGAAGGAGCGTCACGGGGATCGAGGAACTTAAGGTTCAAGAGGTTTAGTACAACGTCAAGTGACATCCCGGGGAGGAGGGAGGGTTTAAGCAGGATGGTGATGAAGGTGGAGGTGTTACGGGGCCTCCTTGTCTTGCTGGACGGTGGCCACAGGGCAAGGAGAAGCCCAGGCTGGGAAGAGATAACCTCAAGTTCTGAACCAGGGGAAGAAATCGTTTTAAAACAGCGTGTGCATGTTTGGGGAGGTATTTTTAGCTGCTTCTGAGAATGGGGAATGTGCTGTCAAACACCTGTGCCCATTTGCATGACAAGAGAAAAATTCAAACCTCATTAACGCAAGTCCTCGGGTACCAGGGGCTACCTAGAGAGATGGGGAGGAAGAAAAGTTGAGAGATCCCTTCCCAGCAAAATGTTCTCATGTCTCCCTCTCTTCTGCTGCTCCAGAGTCAAATATATTTCCACCAGGCAGCTCCACGCTCGTTTTAAGCCTCATTAAGGAGCAGTATGTTGCTGGCCTGACATGTCAGATTTTTAAATGACCTTTGTACCGAGAACAGCGTTACCAAGCTGCTAAGAAGAGGGGGTGGGGGGTAAAACCAAACCAAAAAGTCCATTTCCATGATTAGGAGAGGTACGTTCTGGCTGTTTGCATTTATTTTAGCTTTAAAAAAAACCTCCACCTGTCAGTAAACCAAGCCATAAAAAAAAAATAAAAAAGCCAGCAATTCTCTGTGAAGGGCAGCTGTGACGGCATCGCCGCTCTTGGCCATTCTTAACGTGGCACTTATCACACAAGGTAAACAGGAGTGACTATCAGTTAATGAACACCACAACCCTCAGGCTGAATTTTAAAAGAGTGTTTTCCCCGCTGCAATCTTTTAATGAAAATCCAGCAGTTCTAACCCACCGAATTTGCTTACAAAAGTCTAATTTATTTTAGGAGCTATGATGACACCAGGGCTGATTCACTTGCCCGTGTGCTCACACAAGGAGCTGCTGAAACGTCAGTGCGATCCTTATCTTCCACACAGCTTTGCTCCTTTTCTTCCAAGGGAAAACTATAGAAAGGGCAATTTGGAGATCAGATTGACAAACTCGTTCAGCCATCCCAGAACAAATCTCACCTAATACACACACTGCTGAGCCCAGGAAAACAAGCCTGGACCAGTTTGCTCCTTGTGCCCAACCGTATCCTATTGACACTTAAAGGGAAGCGTAATTACTACTCTGCCAAAGTTCTACTTAAGATGATCTTCAGACTGTTCCTCGTGGAGCCAGAGCCAGCCCTGCTGGAAAAAGGCTATGATAAACTAAAATCAGAATCCTAAAGGAATCCCAGAATCCAACCACTGACACCCCATGAGCCAGATCAACCTCGAAAGCTAAAGCAAGATGTTCAGACACAGCTTCTTTTGGCTTTTGGGCAAGCAGAGGTGCTCCAAATGCCAACAGGTCACAACCCAGCACTGAATGGGGATGTCACCGAAATTTCTTACCATCTTCAACTGAGAGTCAGCAAGAAAGCAATCAAAAATGCCAGGGTTGGGGTTTTTTTTTTCCTGCCACAAAACATCCAGCTGAAAGCACTGAGCAAGCACCTCTAGATTTTTCTACCATGTTATAACCTGGTTGTTACGTACCCTCCGCTAACACAGCATCACCAACAGCTTCCTCACACACACCCCTCCTTCCAGGGGAGCTCCATTTCCCCGAGAGACAAGTGAAGACAGCTGCCTGAAGAAGTCACCACCGAGTTAAAAGGTACTCCCTTTCCTCCAGTGAGCAGCACAGAACCCACACTGTTCCAGCTACCTTCTTTATTTGCACTGCCAGGCTGGTTGGTAACAAACCTGCTCCAAAAATAAAGCGACAAACAGTAAAAAGAAAGAAGGCACTCTTCTAAACTGGCCAAAAAAAAAAAATCTACCAAAAAAAAAAAAGGGCAGTCAGATGTTTCTTTGCTCCCCTCAAGGACACCTGTGAAAGTTCAGGTTACAGCAAATTCCAAAAATGAACATGAAAAAATTGTCAGATAAGAACAGTAAAAACATACCACCTCTGCTGACTAAATAGAGACTCAACCGCAGGGCTGCAAAAAGACTCCCCAGGCCCAAACCCAAAAACACCCCGGGAGATTTCGTCCACGAAGACAGAGAATCTCTCTTGCCTGACAGAGCGAGTCGAGGCCGTTCATCTCACTCGTAGATGCAAAAACAGTTCAGCCTCTGAGCCGGCACTTCATTGTCTGACCAGAATTTTTTGCTCTAAATATAACAATCCACCCCAGTTGTAGTTAGCCGAAACGTTTTGCTTTCTTAACTGAGCCCATCTGAGGTTACAATAAAAGTGTGCTTCTTCCTGCTGTCAGCATCTGTAAATTTAGGCCTAATGACAGGTAAAAGGCCTTTATAGTGAGTTAAATGGCTTTAATTGTACGAGAGACCTGAGACTTGCAGGGAGATGCAGCATCACCTCCATCCAACACATCCCTGGTGCCAAGGATGGCAGAGCTCCGGGAGGAAGGTTGTGGCAACACTCCCGACACCATAATATCAAACTTTTGAGGTAACACATCTCCTTTTTCCCTTTCGTGTCAAGAAACCCCAAAAGAAAGTGTTCATGATCTCAACGTGGCAACCGCTACTGCACCATTTTGATTCCAGAATCGCGCCTCTAGAAAAATGTGTGCAATTAGTTTTAATCACCACTTTGGTCCACGTCAACCAAAGCACATATTTCAAACAGATTTAAGATACCCTGTTTATGTTCACAAGGGCTAAGTATGGTTTACTTTATCCTTTAGCCATTACTACTTCCCACCCCCTTCCCATTTCCACATTTCTAAAGATTAAACAAAAAGCCGCTTCCTTCGCAAAGCTGTATTTTAGGACCCTCCATCAGCTCCCAGGCTCCAGGCTGGGAGAACTGGTTTATTACAATATATTTGCTCGGCTGCACTGCTCTCCTTTAGAAAACCACACTTTTATTTCTGGAATAAAGACAAGAATTGGGAGCCATCCACTCCATGGGTCAGACCATCTCCGAGGTGCACAGAACGCAGGAGTATTTCAGATATTACAAGAGGAAAAGCAAAAATACCAGCAGTTTCCCTCATTAAAAATCCTGACCATGAAGAACACATAAATAATTAAAGGGTCTTTTTATTATTGAGTATCTATTGAGAGAGAAGGAAGCAGGGCTGGTGGACAGGACCACCGCGTTCCCATCAACACACAGCTCCCCTGGCTAAGGACACAGAGGGGAACCAGGGAGCAAGGTCACTGTCACCGAAGTCACCAAAAGCACTTTTCAAAAGAAACGGGTCAGCAGAGCTCCTACGCACTTCTTAAGAGACTATTTATGGGAGCAGAAGTTGTTCTTAATTCTGCAAGCAGCAGCAGAGGTCATGATTCTGGCTTCACCGGCTCTGATGGCTGAACACCCCTGGAAGCGTGAACAGGTGCCATCAGGCTTTTTAAATTAAAAAAAAAAATATCTATTTTAATGACATAGGAACTATCGTTTTGGAGCAAAGTCCTGCTCAGCCCAGTCTGTCACCAGCAGCTGAAGGAAGTGAAGAAACCCTGTGACAGAGACCTCGGCTTCTTCCCAGCTCCAAGTCATTTTATAGCAGTTTCATTCTGAATCATGAGTTTACGCCTTCGTTTCTGGTTTTGGTTAGGTTTTTTTTGGGAGGGGGGGGATGGCGTGTTAAACCCCCACAAGTTAGGGAGTTAATGAGGTGCTGGGACCTAATCAGGCCTTGCCACACCACACCTCCAGCAAGTGTCAGCCGTGCAGAGAATGACTTCAAAAGGCCCAGCAGACCTTACGTTCTCCCTGTGAGCGAGGGCTGCTCCCTTCTCCAGCCCGTCGGTGGAAAGGTGAGCCCAGTCAGAGAACTGGGAAGCTTTATAAGGCTTCCACGGCACAATTTCCCCTGCCTGAGCTTGGGCAAGCATGGAAAAAAAAAAAATATCTTGCTTCCTCACTACTCCGCCCATGCCGGGCTTTGAAAAGCATCCACCAGAATCCTGGATTGGAAAAGAATGGAAGAATTTACACCAAGGTTTTGCACGGAGCTGGGCTCCCTGGGAAAGGGTGAATCATAGAATCATTTCAGTTGGAAAAGACCCTTGGGATCATCGAGTCCAACCATCTCTACAAGGTTCTCCCCTACACCATACCCCCCAACACCACTCTAAACAACTCAAACGTGTCCAGGGATGGTGAAGCCATGGTTTTGGTGAGGAGCTGGATCACCTCAAACTCTGGGGGAGAAACGGGATCTGAGGAGCCAACACGCAGGCAGAGACGTGGGGAGAAGTTGTAACCACAACCCTTATTCTTTGCACACCCATACGACCAACTTTTCTTGCTCTTCAGATGCACCTGAACCTTTTCAGATTTCAGGGCATTAAGCTTTACAAGTTAATTATCAGTTGGGAACACTATTTCCTTTCACCAATTTATCCATAATACACTTTATACCAGGAGCTTTGTTTTCAGAATCAAATGAGCCTCGGCTCAGGTTTACGCACCGTTTTCTGCACAATTCAGTAATTCCACAGGAATTACTGTTAATGTCAGCAAAGCCCATCCTACCTCCCAATCCATGTCATTATCAAAGGCTCTGAGCATCCCAAAGAAACTCTTGGACCATCCCTCCTGTTCACTGAGCATAAATACAGACACATCCACAGAACATCTGAGAGCCCAAGAAAGCTGCTGGCTAAAAATGCAGCAGAGTAAATGCAGTCAATGAAAAGGCTGTTTCAACACACACTGCTCTTACTTTGTGGATTATCACAGTTTTTACTTCTAAAAATCTGTGCGTGTTCCCTTTTTCTAGCCTTGATTGCCTGTGTATCATACACTACCTTTTTTTCACAACACATTTTTCTCAGTGCAAGAACCAGGGAGAGATTTATCTCCAGCCATCAGTGGTTTGTCTTCGTTTTCCTCTGCTACTCACCAAATGGCAGAACCCGGCTCATCCACACACAGACTCTCTCTCAGAAAAGAGAAAAATGGTGGCAAAGGAGCTTAAAAAAACCTAAGTTCTGCCAAATCCCTTGTTGCCTTCTTTTTGGGGACTGGGAGAGAGAGAAACAGCCCATTTGATTTTCTCATAGAAACCGGGAGCCAAAAACAACTGAAATCAGCGCCGGAGCTGGAAAGGTACAACAAAACTCACACAAACATAAAGTCTAGACACTGAAATGTGGAAATATGATTCAAATAACCACAACTGGCACATAACGTATTGATTGCAGCCCATCACAGAACAAGCCCTCAGTGGGTAAGAATATAGAAGAAAGATTAAATTAGCATCTTCCACCTCGGTTTTAGAAAATATGGATCCTTTGGGCACAACGATATGGATTGAGCTAGCATTTCTTCCATCCTGCCCAGATTTTTGCTCAGCTTTTGAGCAACACGTCTGCTCGTGCTAAAGAATGACAATCAGCTCAAACTACCCTCGCAGCACCGATCCCGTAGGAACAAAACTGCCCTGGGTGTCAGGTGGCTGCTCTTATCAAAGCCCGGCCTATCGGCTCAGCTACGTGGATCTCAAAATATTTGAGCCAAGTAGTCAAGAGGATGTTTGCATTGATGAAATCTAAATGCTACAAAGGTTTAGGTGACTGGCTGCTCTGCGGAAGTTTCGCGGCGCTTGCTAAACCCCGTCACAGGCGGTCACACATCTAAAGCAGAAAGCCTGTGTCTACCATCAAAGCCTGCGTGGTCTGGAAAGGGGAGGACCAAAGCCAACAGCTCAACAAGCCTCTGCTCGTGGTGTGACACACGGATTGTCCTTCCAGATGCTGGCTCCAGCCTTCTCCCCGTGCTGAGCAGCTTCCCCGCGGTGCCCAGAGCCTCCCTGGATGGTCACAGCTTCTGCCTCTAAGACGGGTGGTGGCTGAGCTGAAGAGACACTGAAGGAAAGTAAAACATCTCAGTTTTCCATGAACGCCTTGGGCTAAAGTGTTCTTCCCCTGGGCACCAAAAGCCAAGAAAAGCTCTGCCGTGCAGAGGGTTAACAGCAGGCAGGCTGCACCAGATGAGGGAAGAATCAAGGTGGGTGGAGGTGGGCAGCTAAGGCAAGTCATGCTCACAAGCAGTGACCTCTTTATTATTATTATTTTATTTTATTTGAGTTAAACAAATGCTGGTTTCTTTAAATTAAAAAAGGCACTAGTCCAATGTAAAGAAAGGAGAGACCAAGCGCACAGAGCAGTGTTTTTTCTAGCCTGCCTTTTTGCTGGAGCAATGCAAAAAAGGACTGGATTTTGGAAGCCTGCTTTTCCCGGTGCAGCAGTGACACACATCCACCCCACTGCTCTGCAAACCGACTGCTGAGGGGTTTATCCTGCTCTTTTTAATATAAATTCTTGGCTGGGGGGGGGGATCCACCAGTGAAAAGGCAATACTAGGTTACCATGGTGTGCAAAAGTTGCCTTATGTACATGGGATGTTTCTAAGCAACACACGAGCTACTACAGAAAACTCTTCTTATCAGCAAATCCAAGCTCCTTTTCCTGGATAATGCATCTAGGTCAAGCTAAGGCACGTCGAACATAGAAGCCTAGTTTTGGTGATGTCTCTTCTGTATCCACCCTGTATAAAATATTAGCATAGTTGAGGTTATCAGGCTTTTTTTATTTTCTTTTTTTTTTTTCTTCATTAGCATTAAGTTCACTCCAGATTATGGTTCCTCCAGAAACAGCATTAACCTTAATTATTCAGAGGTAACTTGATCTCAGCCTTCCACCCAGCTGATGACCACTTTCCCCCCCCTCCCCTCAACTTCTCCTCTCATTCCCCAAACCCCAAATAAAACCAGTGGGGTGACAGGGCCACGTTCACCAATCAGGGTATGGGATCCCAGACATACGGTATCTCTTCAAACTCTACCTAAACCCGTGTGGCCACTCCATCCATTCAAATGCATTCTCTCGTGCATTAGCAGCAAAACCACTAAGTCAGCCAAAATGTATTCTTCTCCCATGGATTAGCTGGCACAAATTAGTACGGGAGTGACGCATGCAGTCTGTCCCTTCCCATTTTTCAACATGCACAAACACCAGGGATTTGGAGACGCTTCATAAGTTTACGCTTACAAGTTACAGGCAGAACCCAGTTTAAAGCATCTGAAATGTGCTAATTGTTTAGGTGATAACGCGTCCGTTTACTAATGAGCCCTTAAATGCTTTTTCAAACAAAACTTCCCCTCCCTCGTCAGTAATAAAGGCTCTCCTGCTACCCCAACAGAGTCGGTGCTATGCAAGTGAACTATTTCAACAGGCACCATCCCTCTGCCAAGCAGCACGATGACAAAAACTAACTAAACAGGACAGAGCACTTCAGACAAGCTCAGGAAAAAAAAAAAAAAAATTACAAAATAACCCTGATGTCGGAGGATCACCCGAAAACTCCATGCTCTTGGCTGGCTCAGGGCAAATGCAGAAGGCACTGGAGGCAGGACCTGCTGTAGCCGAGGTGAGAGGTCTCTGTGTCTCTGGAGAGAAGCCTCTGCACAGATATGCTTCAAACAGAAGTAAAAAAAATAAAATTATAACACATTTCCTTTCCCCTTTGCTGCTGTTTAAGTGGAATAAGAAACCAACTGTAGAATGTGCTGCAAAGGAGCGAGGGTAATGAATACAGTGGTCAGGAGCCATTGATATGAGCAAAATAGCAGAACAAAGCACCAAAACACTCCACTTGCCCATCTTAAAAAAAAAATAGTAACACAGCCTCATAAAAACCTAAGGGGTTAATCTCCATCCTTGCTTCTCCCAGTATTGCTAGAGAGCAAAAAGTTATTAATGCCCCAATTCAACTTCTCCCATTAATGGTGTCGTATGATTTGCTGATAAAAAGCAGATCACGTTTTGGGGGTTTTTTTTTAAAAAAAAAGCCTTGTGTGGGTCACAAGGATTCTGTCACAAACTTTCTATTTTTCCTTGGCATGTCACCAATTAGACCTACTTCTGTAGTCTGCTACCACCAGTATAAAAAAAAAAAAAGCATAATGGGTTTATAATTTGCCACCGAATCCCATAGCAACTGTACGTCACTTTAGATGTAAATTACAGACAATTCTTTCCCATGCAATTTGAAAACTATAGAGATGAATCTGTAATTTGAGCAGATCCAAATGCTATACGGTGGAGAGAAAAAGCTACCCTAAATAATTGAAACTGCCACGGGCCAAAAAAACCCCCTCTCCTCCCGATGTTAAACGTCTTTTTTTTTGTCCCCTTCCTTTGACTGGGAGGTGCCACGCTGGGGTCAACGTGAAGAACATTTAGGAGGAGCTGAGCAGTTCAGCATGTTCTGCGTATCCTGTCCCATTTCTGCTGATTACGAGGAGGAGATGTACGTGTACGATGAGCTTCCTCTCCAGCCAGGCTCCTCTGATTCATTCAGTCATGTCACCGACTCATGTTCCCGATGTCGTAAGAGCTTCAATTTTGACGGGCTCCAGCATCAGTGAATTAACAGGGCAGGAAAAAACAGGTTACAGGAAAGGAGGAATGATGCAAAAAGCTTTAAGATAATTCAATGAGTTTTGATTCGAAAGCCAGATTGTTCTTCTCCTCCTGACACCTGCAAACAGCTTTCAATTCCCGAGTCAGCATGAATACGCATTACCCTAAAGACCCTGTAATGACAGCAGGAGCCTTCATTTTGTGTTTCCTGCTTTAAACACAGCAAGATGAAGGCATCTCTAACGACCTGCAGAGTCTGGAAAAGTTCTTTCAACAAGGGGTGGGTTTAACCCCAACCTTTAGGAAATAACTCGTGTCCTGGGGAAGACGACTTGGAAAGGCCCCCTCTGTCAGAGAAGGGTCCCGTGGCCGGGAGAACCCGGGGGCAACGTGCTTTGGTTATCTCAGCTTAGCCCCCAATAAATATTTGTGCACCTGCCAAAGTTCACCAGTGGATCAACTGGTGGCTTCAGTTCCAAAATACTCCGTGTGAGAGGGCCAGAGGGGTCCAAGGGAAGCAGGAGGCACCACTTGGATGCTACATCAGGCACCCACCCAAGGAGAGATGCTCCAACCACCCTCTTGCGTCCTCCTAAAACCAGGAGGCTCCCGTGCACCCCTGGAGGGGTTCAAGGGCAGGTTGGAGGGGGCTTGGAGCAACCTGGTGTGGTGGGAGGTGGCCCTGCCCAGGGCAAGGGGTGTCACTGGATGGGCTTTAAGTTCTCTTCCAACCCAAAGTGTTCAATATCTCCACACAAGCCCAGTGGAGCCTGGTCCCCATCAGCTGGGGTTGGGCCAAGACAAAAGCTACAAACAATAAAAGAAAGGTGCACAACTGCTCGTTATCAGGTGGCCATCCATCCTGCTTCTCAAGCCATGAAGAGAGTTTTTATGAAAGTTGGGAAATTCCCAGGTGAGGGTTCCAGGAAGAGCCTTCATGCTGTTTCCACCCCATCACCAGTGGCACGAGGAGATGTCCCTCCTGCCGAGTGACACTTGGGTCTGCCATGAAGCATTTTACATCGTGCCTTGAGATTTCCATCTGCCCAGAAACCCCCATGATGTTGCTATTAAAAATAATGGGTATGAAAAGCAAAGAATGGTGACATATCTAAGTGTATTAGGCAAGGATGATGTCCACCAACCGTGGAGCCAAGGATAGAGGATGAGAGGAAAACAAGGCAGAGGGATGAGGAGGTCCCTCATACCTCCACATGGGCACAAGAAAGCTGGAGGCAGACCAGAAGAAATGGAGAAAAGTCGCTTTTTTTAGGGGCGGTGGGAAGGTACAGAGCCCATACACACCCCCAAAGGGAAGGCAGAAACCAGCAAGCTGATACAGAATTAGGCTGCTTGGAGAACCAAGAGTTGTTTTGGGCTAACGCACCCCAGCAGCTCCGTTTCACCAGTGGACAGATTGACCAGGTGAAGGACACCTTGCAGTTGGGTGCTCAGGGTTTCACAACGGTGTGGAAGCAGCTTTAGGGGCAGAGAGTTTCACAAGGAGCACATGGGAAACGTCTAAAAATGTTCCCTATGAAGCTGGTGCTCATCGTTAAGATTCCTATTTCTTTCAGGTGAGAGGAAACCACTTGCTGCAGGAGAAGGGCCATGAGAGCCGACAGCCCCACGACCTGAACCTCTCCAGCTCCACGTTCTCCATACATGGTACAGAAACAACTTGCCAAAACACAGAGTTGGGCATCACTATCTGGCCGTTTTCTTCACCAGGACAGGGACAATTTGGCCGAGACCCAAGCGAGAGGAAGTCAAGAAGAGAAAGGATCCGTTTCTCCTGTAGTCCTGCTGCCTGATCCACACATGGTGCAGCTCCACACCAAGAAGGCAACTGCTCTGGCACAAGGGAGGCTGAAAGCACATGGCAGCTCGCCCGGCCGGGTGATCATTTTTGGATTATGTAATCCAAATACATTATTATTAGACCAAGAACACAACTCAAGCAAGCGGCCGAAGACATGACCCTGCCCGTTCTGGCAAAGAGACAGAGTCTTGTCGCAGAAACGGCACCGACGTGCGATCCCCCCAGCACACAGACCAGGTCAGACACACACACACACACACACGTCGGATTTCAGGTAACACAAACACCAGGATTGGATTCCAGGCCATTATACACATTACACAACCCTCTCCCTCAGCTTATACCACGTTGAAAAACCAAACCCAGCAGAAGGGAGCCTGAGCAAATTTTTTCCATTTACCTACTGCCGACCAAAATTAAATCGGAGCCCAGACTGGACAAACACAGGCTCCAAAGGTGTGTTCTAAAGTCCCTCCTTGGCCTCGCCGTGGCCGAGTGTTTCAGAGGAAGCAGCAACGTTCAACGCGCCGGAGAAACTGTTTATAGAAGAAATGCAGAACGAGCATGTGTGTTTAATAGCCCACTAATTGTTGCGTTATTCACTGTACAAACAAGCGAGCTCTTCTGCCCTTATCCCTTCCTGCCCATTTAATCACCAGTAGCCTTTGACTATTTCTCTTTTGGGTGGCGGTGAAGGAAGCAAAGTTCATTAGTGGCCGGTGGCCACCAAACAATCCAGAGACCAGACTTCATTTAGAAAATAAACACCACTATTCATGTGTGACACGGACTCGGAATAGCTTCCCAAAATATTTAACACAGCTGCCTGTAGTCTTCCTACTCTCCCTCCTCCAAAAAGAAAAGCCTAATATATAGGAAAGCATTTCTTTGGATTTTATTTTTTTTTTTCCTTTTTTTTGAGGGGAAAAAAGCCAATAACTCACTCTATCCAAGGCACTTCTTGCTACTGACTTCTCATAATGCTGATAAATACTCATTAAAATATAAGTTGATAAACCCTGGTACAGTAATTACCTTCGTCCTCATCGAGAGATTGCCCAATTCAGTGATGTGATGTAACCAACACCCTAAATTAAAAATAGTGTTGTGACAACATATGGTTTATCCTACAGAAGCTGGCAGGCAGGACGCTCCTAATGACAAACGGGTTGGGTTCCCAGTTCCCCCAGCTCCCTGGCCAAGGTGAGGGGACCCACAGGCTCTTGGCAGGATCGGGGATGGAAAATAATAAAAAAAATAATAATTTTTAAAAGAATTGTAATAAAAAGGGCAGCTTTTGATCTCTCTCCGGTCCATCCTACTGAGAGAGATGCTGAGGAACTGCCATTATTCTTTATTTACGTGACTAATAAGCTCTCTGGATGCATTTCAAGGAAACATCTCGGAAAAGACAATCTGGAAATTTCAAAATACAGCCCCAGCCTGAGCCCGCCCCCCCCCCCCCCTCCCCTCACCCCCCGGGGAGAGGAGCACCGGGACCGGGACACACACAACCGGCCACCCCGAGGAGGGTAACAGTAAGGGAAGGGACACCCCCTCCCCAATCCGGGGTGCCGGCACCGGGGGCGGACCCAGACAGCCCCCCCACCCCCCACCCCGGCCACGTCCCCGGGGTGAGACCGGCCCCCCCCGGCCAGGGAAACCCACGTCACACACAGACGGGGGGGGAAAGAGCCACTTACCGGGGACCGACGGCGGCTTCCAGCCACCTGCCGGGAGGGACCCCCCCGGCACCGAGACGCGGGTCCCCCGGTCATCCACCGAGGGGGGGCACACGGGGTCCCCCAACAGCTACCGAGGGGGTATATCGACACCTCCTCGGGCATTCACCGGAGGATTATGAGCCCTCCCTGGACACCTACCGGGAGGCCCACAGAGGCCCCTCAAACACCAACGGGGGTGGGGGAGAAGGGACACCAGGGCGTTACCGGAGGGGGTGCAAACTGAAACCTCTCCAGTGTCCCCCAGGTACCCGGCAGTGGGATCGTTCCCCCGGTCACTCACGCAAAAGGCGGGGGGCTGGGAGCTCCCCCCCCGGTCTCCTCAGTCTCTCACCGGGGAGGGCCTCACACCGAGGGACACCCCCCCCGCTCCATTTCCCCGGTCATTCCCCCCCTCCCTCACCGTCACACACCCGGCAGCGGCAGGACCGGGCCTCATCCCGTGAGAGGACCTTCCCCCACCACCACACACACAACGACGCCGGTGCCAACCCCGTCGGTGCCTCCCGCGGGGGCTCCGGCCAGGGCCTCGTGGCGGAGGCGGCCGTGCCCACCCGCCTCTACCCCCACCAGCACCACCGCCGCCGCCGCCGCCGCACCCCTCACCCCCGTACCTTACAGGCCTGGTAGCTCTCGAAAGCGCGTAGGGCGCTCTCCGTGAGCTTGACGTGGAAGACGGAGACGCGGGTGCCGCGGCCGAGGCGGCCGCAGGACAGCCCGTACCCGCGCTCCGCCTGCAGCGCCGCCATCTTGGGACCGTCTCCCCCTCCGCGCCTGGGCCGCCGGGGCCTCCCGCCGCCGCCACGCCCCCTTTTTACTTATGCATTATTCATGAGCTCTCCCTCTCCTCCTCCTCCTCCCGCCGCCGCCGACACGCCCCACACGGGGCGCCTGTTGCTGGGGCGAGGAGGTGGGCAGCGCGTTCTCCCATTGGCCGAGCCCCGCCGGCCGGAGCGGTCGGATTGGAGGAGGGGGAAGAGAGGAGGCGGGGATACGTAAATGAAGCGCCGCGGGGCATGACGGGGAGGGTGGTTCGCTGCGGTAGAATACGCCCCCCCCCCCCATCCACCCCCGGGGAAGGCGGGCGGGCATCCCCCGTTACCGGAGCATTGCCCCCCCGGGTACGGCCCGGTTCCCCCCCCCCAAGAAGTGCCTACAGGTTGCGGGTTCCCCCCCCGGCAGGGCCTTAGGCCCTGCCGGGGGTGGGAACCCGCAACCTGTAGGCCCAGGCCGCTTCCCCCCCCCCCTTCATGCAATAAAGAGGCCCAGGAGTGATGGAATTGTCCTTTATTTGGGAATTTCACAGTTGTTTTGGGGCTGGGGGGGGGGGGGAGAGGACGACACAGTGCTACAACACACACCCCCCCCCACCGTGAGCAGAGCTGAGATGGGGGCAGCAGCAGGCCCTGGGGGTGGAAAGAGCTTGCAGGGCAAAGAGGGGACACCCCCCCACCACCCAAAAAAAAAAAAATAATAAAAGCTTGGACCTACAAGAGAAACCCCAGAATGGGGGGTGTTCTCTGAATTTTCCCCTCCTGCCATGGGTTTCTTTGGCTTCCTTTGGGCATTGCACGCTCTGGGGAAGTGCTGGAAGGGAGGGGGGGTATGACACTGGGGGGGGGTGGGTGCCCCCCCAGGATATAGGGAATCTCACCCCACATTCCCCTGGGCACATCCAGTTTCATCCACCCCCCCCCCCCGGGCCATCTCACCATGTCAGCAGGACCCCAAAGCCCCATGGGGTTCACCAGGCTGGGGACAGTCATAGCGTACCAGTGTGCAGGACCCCCACTCCCCCCTCCTCCATCCCCCAAAAACACCCAGACCTGGGGGGGGGGCTGAGCCCCCGAGTGCCAGGAGGGTGCTTGGGGGGGTCCCTGCTCTGCCTTTGGTTCCGTGTCCCCACAGGAGGGATATGGTGGGGGACGTTGGGATGGGGGTCCAGCACCTCCGGCAGAGAAAGCATCTCTATTTCTGCAACTGCGAGTCCGCGGGGAGGGGATCAGTGGAGCCCCCACCCCGGAGGAAGCCCCCCCTTAGGGAGGAGAGAGGCACGTCCCAGCGCAGGTCCTTGTGCCAGGGGGTAGAGGGGGGGGACCACCCCGCCACCATCCTTAGTTCCTCGCTGCGATGACCACGGACAAGGCCACACCACCGAGAGCGATGGCTGTCGCGCCAAAAAGCCACTTCCAGGGGATGGACTAGAGAGAGGAGAGACCGGTGAGGTGACAGGATGAGCGGGGATGTGGCAGGAACCCCAGTGACAGTGGGGGACATGCCAGGAGCCCCACCAACAGCAGGGACACGCCAGGAGCCCCACTGACAGCGGGGACGTGCAGCCCTGCCTGCGCTGGCCCGGGGCCACGGGGCAGCCCCGAGCTCCCAAGGCATATCCCAGATAAAAACGCAGCCCAAAAAGGCAAGTGCCATGTCGGCTGTGCCCAGCGGGCACCCTGCACGTCAGCGGGGACAGCGTGTGCTGCTGGTGGCCCAGCTGGCAAGTGCTTTTCCATCCAGGCAGCCAACGGGCTCCCGAGGGCGGCAGCTGGGAGTAAAGTCCGGCCCCTCCAGCTGGCAGCACTGGGATCTGTGGGTCGGAGCCAGGATCCAGCTGGGGCTACTGCTGTTTTCCTGGCAAGGCTGCCACAGCAGCCCCCAGCCACCTTGCTGCCCCAACACAGCCCACCCCATGGGTCACATCAGCATCCCCCCCACCTGGAAGCAGGATTGCATCAACCCCCAGGGTCTTGGGGGACGGCAACACATCCCCTGTGCCCAGCCCGGTGCCCCCCACCTGCTCTGCAACCTCCCCTCCATCCCCGGGGAGGTCACACCAGCTCTTACCCAGGGCAGCTTGTCTTTGCACTTCCCCGGGGGGCTGGTGGTACTGGGGTTCCCGAGCATCTTTCTGTACATCTCTGTCTCCACGTTCTTCTGGTCCGCGTGCTTCTTCACCAGCTTGGAGAGCTCGGCGTGGATGGTCTGGGGAGGAGAGCATGGTGCCACGGTTATCGGCCCCACAGGGCAGGGGAGGGGACAGGATCCCAGTGCCACCCCCAAAAGAGGTCCCATCACCCCAGGGCTGTGCAGGAGCTTCCTGGAACAGCTTAAAAGCAGATGGGGTGGGGGGCTGATGGGCTGACCCTGCCCCACTCCCCGGCAACGAGGGGCTGCACCAGGCTGGCAGGGGACGCCCCTCTGTCCCTTCTGGCCCCTCAAGTCGTTCCCCGGGGAACAAAACCCAGGGCTGATGCCAGCCATCAAGAAAAGGATTTTTATCCATTAATCGATGGAAAAGATCCTGCCTTGGGGACAGACGTGCCTGAGCTCTCCCACTTTTCTGTCTGCAAGCAGATTGGAAAAAAAACCAACGGGCTTAATCTCAGCCTGGTGCGAGGAGGGGTTGCAGCAAGAGCCAGGAGCATGTTGGTGCCTGCCCAGCTCTGCTGAGCAGTGGCCATGGCTGGAAAGCTCTGCGTCCCACACGGAGCTCGCAGGGTCCCCAAAAACCAGCAAGAAGCACCGGGGAGCCGAGCAGGGCACCGCCAGCCATTCCCCAGGGTGGCAGGAAGGACGTAGTGGTGGCTGTGGTGGCGCAGCCATCCGGTGCCACGGCCGTGCTGTGCCCTCTGCTGGGGATGCCTCCCCGAAACACCGGCCAGGGCTTCACCAGACCGTGCCACACCGGGCACTGCTGCCTCGAAGAGGAGACTTTGTAGGGGCACAAACAGCAGCTGATGACCCTCGAGCTCACCGGGGCTGCCACATCGGTGTAAGACAAACATCAGCACCTCCTCCTGCTCCCTGAACGTGCATTTCCGAGGGGTGAGGAGAAGGGAGCCCAGCGGCTACTGGTCTGTAACACCTGAAAGGTGCTGACAGCCCCAAAGAATCAGGTTTCCTCATCCCAGGCAGGTGGAGCTGAGCATTTCTTGTTTTCACCACCGGTAGCCATCGCCCGTGACTCACCGACGCGTGTTTAACGCTGCCGTCTGGAGTGGCACCACCACTTCCCCGGGAGTCCCGGCAGCCAACCGGAGAGGCCAGTAATTTGCTGTACTTGTGGTTTCACCAGTAACGTCACTGCCGGGCATTTTGATTTTTTCACCCCTCTCCAATTAAAAGCTTCATCCGAATGGGCTGGCGAGCAGCCGCCCTGCCACCAGTGACGTGCCGGGGACGCACGGGGGAATCTGCTCCCGGCATCATTTGTGTTGCTCGTTTGCTACGGCTGCTCACCTTAACCTTGCCAGGAGGAGAAGAGTTTGAGATCCTGCTCATCCCTCCCCCCCCCGTGGGACCACCTAGAACCTGCTTCCACGGTGCCCCATCCTACCCACGACCAGAGGATGCCACAAATCGTGACGGTTTGGTGAAATTCCCAAAACGACAGACTCAGCCAAGGATTAAAGCCCACCTGGAGAACCAAGCCCCCCTACTCAACCCTGCTTCTCCCCCAGCTCCCTTCCTGCTGGGCCCATTTCCTGGCACTGGTTTCTGATTTTTTTTTTTTCCCCAGGCTCCAGTCCTCCAGCTGATCATTAACCGACAGGAAATTCCTGACCCAGAGCTCGTCCTGGCCTGGGTGCTGGACTGAGGTCTGGGCTGCTCCTCGCCTCCCCAGTGACTCACACTCCTGGCTGCTGAGCGAGTCCGTGGGGACTCGGCCCTGCCCCACTTCCCGCAGCCACGGCACGAGCCACTGGGGCCACCCAGGGAAACTGGAGGAGCCAGGATAGTCCATGCAGGATCGGTGAAGCAGGGATGGGTTGGCAGGGAAATCCTGCCCCTGCAAGGACCAAAGGGCAAAGAGAGAGTCTCGCAACACAGAGATAAGAGACCCAG